>MU185887.1:48099-87435 GCA_016904865.1 Pissodes strobi | reverse complement strand
TAAAACATATAGTATGGTACTTAGGATTGTTTATGAAGCCTAATTTGATACTAAATAACTGGTTGCTATGGTAACCAAAAAAAAGTAAAAAATCGTCATGATTCGTCAATCGTACGACTTAGAGATTTAATATTTGGTATTTAGATAAAGATTTTAAAAATTAACAATTGACGTTGACAAGTCGGTTACCATGGCAACCAATTAGAAATTTATCACGGTAAAGTTAGACTAGCGATTGGTAAGTCTAATTATAAGGGCTTTCTAATTATAGGTCACGGTACGGATAGGAGCGTGGCAATAATGTGTGATCGAAGGTCACACAAACGAGGCCCGAAGGGCGTCGCGCGTGCCGCAGGCACAGGCGGCCACGCCGCTTGTTACTTATTGTGTTCTACATTTGGTGTTATGATATGGCAACAGTATTTTTTTTTAGTTATTAAGTTTGAAACTGGGTTTTCATTTTTATTTCCTGCTTAAAATAAAGACAAAAAATTATTTTGGTTCGTAAGTTCCTAATAATTCAAAACTTTTCCTTTTAAATGTTAATATATATTATAGGTACTTTTGTTTCCAATATGTTGTGTGCGTTTCAGTTCAGTTAGTAATTTTCCTTAAGTTTGACATATTTCCCGCTATCCCTACAGTCTTTAAAAAACTCAGATTCAATATAGATACACATGATATTGAAGGTACTAATTAATAGCGATTTCAAACTTCAGATCCAATTATATAGTCTAAAAATACCAACTGCTATAGCCATTACCATAATTAAATAATCCATATATAATTATAAACTCTAGAATTAGCAGCAATTAAACTTCTGAGAAACACGGCAGAAACGTCTGGAATAATGACACATACGTAAAATATTTCATTCTATTTTAATAGTAATTGGCATGGAATTTTACAGAAGAGATAATTGTTTTCTAGATTCTTTAATGTTTATTCTTCTTTTAATATATGTAGGGACTTAGAAATTCGATCTTAAAATATCCTTTGTTATTGATGCCTATATCTATTTATCTCAGTAGCATTATTGTTGTTTAAATTTATTTCTATATTTATTTGAAAAGAATGACATATTATTAAAGCCAAATAATACGGTGAGCCCAACACAAATGTTGTCAGATGCTAGAAATGTGTATTTAAGCCTGACTCAAAGGAAGGTTATTTGATGCTTATATGATAAAATTACTTACTGTTTTCTCATAATCATTCGCATATACGCATCAGGTCCCCTATTAATCAAAGTTCCCAAATTGTCCAACAATTGGTCTTCAGCCGTTGCCACGTCTTCCGGTGGAGGTAAGGCTGTCGCACCCTCTTCATCCTGCCAGAAACGATACAGAAAACATTTGTCCTTGAAGGGTTGCTCTTTGCTCACTGAAATTATTAAAATAAGACTAGTCAAGAGAAATTAAAATGAAAATTACAAAAAAGTGTATTATGGCGAAATACGTGCTTTTACTAAACTGTATCTAATAAATGTGTCGTTAATATGAATATAATCCTAAAAATGTTATAAAACAATGTAGCTTAAGCACGTTAGCTCTACTCGTAGAACTCTCATTGTAATCAACGCTGCAAAAAATAATTAGTTAAACGGGATTTCATAGCATGGAATCAAGCCTGGTCATATAATCAAAGTATCCCTTATTATGTCAAATTTGTTAATTTTTTAGATAAAATATAACAAAAATATTATACCAACCCAATATGTGGATGACACTACAATCATATGCAAGTATAGGAATATAGGACTTTTAATAAGAAGGCTAAAAGCATCAGAACTTGTGGAATGGTGCCGTAAATGGAGGATTAAGATAAATACCGAGAAAACACAGGTTATACTCTTTCAAAAGAGAAGACAGTGACCTTCTATGCAAGTTGAAATTGACAACGATCGCATAGCATGGTCATTCGAGGTTAAATACCTGGTACTGCACATGGATGCGGGACTTACATGGAAGAAACATGTGACCAAGGCAATACACAAGACAAAAAAGGTCATGTGTATGTTATATCCAATAATTGGCAGATATACTGATACTAGATGATAGAGACAATCGATAGCAACTAAATGGCTCCCCAAGCTGGGGATATACCGCGAATACATATATTAATAAACTTGCCTTCGCAGAAGACATCCTATTCAGGAATGCGGTTGTAGCCCCCTAGTATATCCGTAATACAGACTTACAGAGAGACTTACAATGGGCCATTATCGAGGAAGCCATAAGGTCGAGAAGAACTTACAGGCAGCTGCACATCACCCAAACCATGAGCTCAGAGGGCTTGTTAACTACGACCAGGCAGAGGAGGTGCATACGTACAGGGAATATTACCTTAGGCCTAGAGACTGCTTCAATCAGTGCCAAACAAGGCACATGTTAAGTACAGGACTGCTTACCACCGATCAAGACCTGGTGCTATAACGCACTATCCCAATATGGCGTTTAATGAAAATAGAGGCTGCTAACGCAGGACAGTAAATTAAGGAAAGGAGAGGTAATGAAATTATAGATGGGACGTACCAAAAGTGTCAGTTATTCATAACCCTCATTAGAAATAATGGTTCTTAAGGTAACATATATGTAGCCATTGTTACACTCAGAGATATTTAAAGTGCAACCACAACGGTGGAGTTTTAGTTGATATTCCTCCAGGGAAAAAATAAAATGATAATACAAATTCGGTCATAGTAGTTCATGCTATATGTGGCAAATACCATAATTATAAGAAGCTGAACGAAAGGAAATTCATTTCATTCATGTGCTGAGACAAGATATGGCGAGCATGAATGAATTACAAATAAAAAATTGGCAGATATGCAGAGCTTCATGAGCTCAGTTTCCGCTTGCATAGCTACTTGTACACGTCCATGTTGAGGAAGTTGCAAGAAAAGCTGTGAATTTACGAAAATAAAAAATATTTCTTCCTGATTCAGTATCGTAGCTGTTTAGCTTCTATGTAATAAGTATTATTTTCCTAAATATACTAACCTATGAACAGAGATTATCAAAGCTCAAAAATAGCTTAAAACCTCTTGAGCTGAATCATAAAGTAGTGATATTAGTTTTAAACATGACGCAGGATGAGTTTAATAAACCTAACACAAAAGTTCTCCTTTTAAATGAAATGTTTAATAACTGAAATACTGAATTTCGCCAATAACAATAGTCTGTGTATTTAAATTTACAAGAGCTTTGGTGCGCCAAATATACAAATTCTTTGTAAAATTGGCCCCAAGGAAAAAAGTTTGCATCGTAGACCACTCATATATTGTTGATGACAAGAAACCCATAGTAATTTGGATAATAACAGCACAAAAGGGGGCACTGACGCCTTTGATGATCTATGTTATGGTCACACAACATCAAGGTGCACTAGAGGATGGGCAATAGGTGTTTTTATAGGATTCTTGATCAAGCGGGAATAAATCGAATGGTTTTATACAACTTCAGCATGATCAATCCTAAACTTCGATAAAGGAAATTGCTCAACACGCTTGCATATAATTGCATTTGAAATCCAGGTTAAAGATTCCTACGATTAGATGAGGATTGAAAATCTTATTAGTGATATTTTGGATATCGAAGAATAGTCTCGCGAAGCTCCAGTTATGCAAAACTAGCTCCTATCCCAAATCTAGGAAATGCAAATCAAAAGAGGCATCCACGAAATGTCGAATTCCTATATGCAACGAACGTAGAACCGATTAACATAAGTCGAGTCACGAATGGTTTTTCTAAACGAATGTCATTTAATATGCCTATCTATTGAACTATTATTGAAACAATTAGCATTTGCTATAGTCTTAATTGTCCCATTTTTGGGAATCCTTCACTACTCAGATGAAAATTAAACCATATGGTGTACTAAGAAATGGTTGCAGTGAAAATAGATATTAGGAATATATCGCTTAGTGGCAGTATTTTTTCTTTAAATATAAAAATTAATAGATACAGCAAATGAGTATCTTCAATAATTTAGATCGAAGTCACAACAGCCGAAAATACTAATAAAAGTCTCAATCTCGCAGAGCACCAACTATTGGAAGCCAGTCAAGTAACATTAACTTATTTTACGATGTTAGTATATCTATTTCATTACAATCTGAACTGCTACAAAATACCCCAATTTCTGGAAATAAGCTAAAGTTATAGAAAGAGAAATTGGAAACATAAATAAAGAAAGACGCTGCCTCGCACGAAAAGAGCCAAAGAATATCTTTAAATAGGATGTAGGATTTCTCCTCCGACAATTCCGTAATTCTTCACATTTTATCTAGAAACCTTTTGACGCGGCAAGTTTCCCAAGTGGCTTAATGTCATCGTAATCGTAGAGTATTTTTTGAATAGTGAAGGTATGGAAAATCAATATATGGCTGTCAGTGATGTTAATTTTTATTATCAGAGAGCGAATGCGCATTATACGATGAATAATAATATTTTTGGTTACGATTTGTTAAGCTGGAGGAAATAGCACAGATTATCCTAAAAACATTGTTATATCGTTTAGTTGTCTCAGGTACAGAGAATTATTTCAGATATATGCGAGAGAGTTTAATAAAAAAACACTATATGTTCCATTTCTCCAAAAATAGTCGCTTCTACGTTAATACTAGCTATGCATAATTATAAAATACGCAATATAATAGGGAAGAATAAACAGTAGAGAATTCCCTAAATAAGTTTAAGGAGAATTCCCATCTAAAAGTAGCCTCAGGATTTATAACTGTGTGTCAAATTATTTTCTTCACCTCAGTCTCATTAAAATTTTTATTCTAGGACGTTTTCGGGCTTGGTCCTAGGGTATATTGTGCAAATGCTAATTAGGTGATCCTAACGAAGCTAAAAAAACCTGAAAATACTTTACGCTTCCAGAAATAAATCTGTCCCCGTTATAAATACTAAGAAATTTAAAAATAAAAATGATAGAAAATGCAATTAAAACGTCCAGAACAAAGCACGAGCATTTTGTCAAGTTTCAAATTTGACTTTGACAAGATGACAAGAATAGTGATCGGTTTGTGAGGCTTGTATCATATTGAGGTGGTATTAGGTAAGTAATTTATTGTGGTACTGTATATCTATAAGTACCTAAGTCTTACGTGCATTTTCTCTTGGAATAATTCAATGGTTCTCGTTTTACACTTTAATTAAATTTTAAGGGTCTGTTAAAGCTAAAGTCTCACATTCATCTCTTCTTAACAATATTAAACCATTTTCTTTAATTTTACGCTTCTTTGGTAACGGCTTCCCTGCTAAAATACTTTCTTTGTATTCTCTGATTATTATCAAAGACATGTGTGAAATTGTGTGCTTTTAATGTAAATTTGGTGTTTATACGTTTAACTAATGGTTTACAGGTTTTATCTATGTAAAATTTATTACATTTTATGTCCTGGTTTTCATTGTGAGAGTTTGTTTTTGTTATTTTAGATTTAAGGGTGTTTTCTCTTCTAATAATCATGCGAATATTAAATTTGTAACTCATTTAGAGACTGCTAAAGTCTCTTGAAAATCAGGTTTGCTCTACCGCCTATTTACTATTACTTTGGATGTTAGGTTATATGCATGAGGTATCATACTAAAGGTTCTGTACCGGTTCATGTTATATCGATTCCCTTTCTAGTACCATAGGATGCTTCAGTTTAATGGCACAACTGGAATTGTTGGTTCCATTAAATACTTATATAGTAGCACTCATATACTCGCATAAGGCTCTTTCGCCATTTTAGGCATCTTAACGTGGTACCATCGTATTCAAGCCTTTCCATTTGATGAAGTGCTTTCTTCGATTCTTCTGATTTTTTTCCAGGGAATTCTTCTCTTTAAAAAAATCTAGTTTTTTTTTGCTATTGTTATCTCTGGATCTGCACAGTCCTTTATAAAAATCCGGATCCGCAGTGTTTACTTTCCCACGGCATTAACTATAATTTCATAATTGCTTTTTATGCCAATGGCACACACACTAAAGGAAGATCCTATGTCGCTCGACGAGCGGTGTGTGTGCGAAGATGTTGATTGACATGGTTCTTGAATAGCTGCAGGTTATAATTTGGGAAAAAGAGTTGTCCTGGTAATAAGTTCCACAGTGAGGCAATACGCCTGACAACGAAGCCCTTATAAAGCGATGTTATAGGTGTTTCCAGTGGTACCATGAAGGATGCGCTCTTGTGGTCTATCGTGACTGTCTCACAGGCGTTGCTGGGAGCGGGATGATGCGAGCTAAATCCTGGAACATCTGTAGTAACAACATCTGTAAAACAAGGACATCTCCGCCACATGTCTGCGGTGTTTCAGACTATCCAGATTCCGGGTCAATTTCAGATCACCGACGAGACGCACAGCTCTCTTCTGAATCGAATCCAGCAGCTTTAGGGTGTGCTTCGGTGCGGCATGTATGAGCAATATTTTAAGCAAGGTTTTATTTGCGCATTGTAGAGCAAGAGCAGCTACTGCCATGTATACAGATTTTTGTTGCGAAATAGCGCACCAAGCTTCTGCGAAACTGAGTTTGCGATGTTAGCAATGTGATTAAGCCAGGATATATTCCGATTGACGAGGATGAAGGAATGGTCGATCCTGCCATTATGATGCCAGGGCCCGCCGTATTAGCTTTTTTGGTAAAGGTCGCCGCTTGAGTTTTTGCTGCATTGAACTCAACCAAATTTCCATTCGAACCCTCTTCAGATCTTAATTAATTGTTGTAATCTGCTCCTGTCTACGGTGATATGTCTCAGGCCCTGGTAAAGGTTTTTCCGATCTAAATTGTACAAAACTGTAAACAGTATGGGTTTAGGTCAGCGGGTCATTAATATAGATGAGGAACAGAGTTGGTGAAAGTTTTACGTATAAGGCATGCCACGTAAATGATGAATGTGCCTTGAGATGCGTTCATCAAACCGCAACGTGCATAGATCGGTTCTGAAGGAAACTGGCAAGCCAGCTGCAGGGAGAACAGGGCAGTCCCAAGGGCAGCAATTTGTTGAGCAATCCGTAATGACAAACCCTGTCGAAAGCCCTCGGAATATCCAACGCAATCGCTTGAGATTCTCCGTAGTTCTCAATTGCCCTACTGCATATTGAAGGCCAATATATCTCCTGTCGATCTCTCTTTGCGAAAGATGTATTGGTTATCACTATTTAATCTGTTGGTCCCAAGATACCTGGGTAGTTGTTGATTGACTACACGCTCCATGACTTTGGAGATTATTCGAAGCAAGGCAATCGGGCGATAGTTTGGAGTAGTAAAAGAGCGTGGTTTTCTTGTCTTTTTTTTTTGAACAGGTTGCACTCGAGCTACTTTCCAAGAAGATGGGTAAATCCCTTCTCGGTAAGACATAGGCGATCTTCGCCAGAAAATTTAGATCTTAGAACCTTTATGTTTTTATTATTTTCTATTGTGTTTTGTGTTTCTATTGAGTTTTATATTATATTCTCGTACATCGTTTCCAATAATCCTATTACTTTTTTTATCGACCTTTCGGTCTATTAGCTTATTTTATCTATCAAATTCCTCGTACTTAACCTGATTTTACTAACATTGTCCTTCTGCTATGAATATTTATTTTTTATTACAGCTAAAACACTGGTGGTTACTTTTTCGTATATTTCATTTATTTTCATATGCAGAAATATGCTAAAGCTTTTAGTTTTGTATTGAAAAATTTGTTAATTTTTATCTTTGCTCTGATGATTCAGTCGTCGCTGTCATATTCATTTATCGTTCATTTATTGTTCGTGATGATGAAATCTATTTCATTATTTACGGTGCCATTGGGACATTTCCATGTCCATTTCCTTTGTTGGTCATACAATAGTGGCCCCTATAATAATCACTGGTCAACAAAATTTTTGTAACACAGTTGAGCCGTTTATTTATGCCTTCCTAATGAATAGAAAAATATGCAAAAAGGTCTTAATAGGTACCTTTTCTCAATTACCATAATACTTATATAGGCAGGTAATACATTTTAGGAGAGGTCGCATGTATTAAAACAGGAAGGTGTGCAGTCTTATTCAGTCTTCTTTTGACTTTGGAAGTGAGTGGTTATGTGGTTATTTTTAATTGTTAATTTAGCTCAGTATGACGAAAATGTCAAGTAAAACGCGCCGCAGTTGAAAACTACCGCTGACAAGTTCTGCTATATTTGTGAAGACTTTCAAGTGACAAGCAAAGCTATTTTCTAAATCTTCCATGTGTTCTATGTAAGATAACGTGTTGTTGGTACAGTGGATAAAAGGAAAGAGGAAAATTATGCATTTTGCGGTTCCACCCAATTGGCGAAGATCCATCAATCATGTTAACAATTGCTATTTTGGCATAACTCTCAGTCCTTGACTTAAGGTTATTCCAATAAAGAAGAGCAAAACTTGAGCATGCAAATTTGTCTTCTGCCATAAGACCTGTCCTCATAATGCAGATTAAGTAGTACCGACTACGTCTTTAGATTGGCAAGTGTTTATTTTAGGAGATACTGGCGACAATAATGCTTCGTCAGGCAGCTCAGAAGAATCGTGTACCGGCCCCACTTTTATTCCAGGTTTCAGTTCTATTTAGCCACATTGTATTAAACTACATGACTGAGTACCTGATTTGAGGTTGTCAAAACAACAGGCAGAAGATCTTGGTTCCCGTCCTAAAAATTAGAAGTCACAAGCCAAATAAATAGAAACTACATCTTTTAGGAAAAAATATTTAACGTTTTTTTGCATTTTATAATATGGAAACTTTATTACGCGATACTGATATCCATGGTTCAATGGAGGAGCTCAATATCGAGCATTCTCCTTTTGAGAGCGTTTCATTGTCTTCGCTGTCTTGCCGAAACGGGCCTTCTTGGAAAGTCGCTCGAGTGCGATCTGTTCCAAAAAAGGCAAGAAAACCACGCCTTCAAACTAGGGCCTATTTGCCTTGCTTCCAATAATCGCCAAAGCTATGGAACGTGCAGTCAATCAGCAACTACTCAAGCGCCTTGAGGCTAACATATTAATTAGCGATAATCAATACGACATTCGCAATTGAGATATATGGGCCTATGCCACTCATATATGGACTAGGGCAATTGAAAACTACGGAGAATCCCGAGCGATTGCGTTGGATATTTCGAAGGCATTCGATATAGTTTGGCATGACGGATTGCTCAACAAACTGCCGTCCTTCGGTTTGCCAGCTTACCTGTGTAGCTGGCTTGCCAGTTTCCTTTGAAACCGATCTCTGCACAGTGCAGTTGATGGTAACATTTCAGTTACATTCACGATTAACGCGCGCGTGCCTCGGGGCACAATACCAACTCTGTTCCTCAGCTATAATAATGACCTGCTGACCGAAACCAATAACCCTCTTTACAGTTTTGCAGATGACATACCCTTGTATCCCGATTTAGATTAGAAAACCGTCACCGCAGACAGGAGCAGATTACAGCAATTATTCAGGATCTGGCATATGTTTCCAGGATTTGGGCTGCCTCATCCGGCCCCTAGCAACGCCTGTGAGATAGTCGCGACAGACGGCAGGAGCGCACCCGTTCATTGTACAACTGGAAACACCTCGAACAGCGTTTTACAAGAACTCCTTTGTCTGGCGCAGCACCGCTTTGGAACTCACTCCCGGTATATCTGTTTCCACCAAATTACATCCTACAGCTACTCAAGAACCGTGTCAATCAACATCTCCGCACACGCACCACTCGATGACTGCCATAGGATCTCCCTTTAGTGTGTCGTTACCATTATAAAAAAATCAAAGCCTCCGCGAAATATAGTTTAAAGTCTGTATTACTACATAATGGAAACTTAAAACCATCTGTATCAGTTGCTCATTCAGCGCCGATGAAATGAACCTATAACTAAAGGCGCGGTTAACATTTCCGTGGATTTTTCGTGGATGGCTCAAAAACCCATACTTGGGTATGTCAAGCAGGAACCTATGACCCATGGCAAGGATACTGACTGGACACTACCAGCTAAGGAAACATCTCTACACAATGAGATTATGCAAGACACCTCTATGCAGAGGCTGCTAACAGGAGGACGAAACAGTAGAGCATCTGCTCTGCGATGGCAGCGCTGCTTCGGAACTGAGGCATTCGATTTTGGGAAAACTATGGCTAGCCATGGCTTTTCCTCAGGAAACCTCGCCGCTTTTTTACAGCACTAGGCTGGGCGACGGCCTAGACAGATTGTTTGACCTAAGGAGGATACACAGGGGGGTCGAATGGGGTCTAAATGCCGTGGGCTTTAAGGCCACCTTCTCACCATTTCCAGATTCTAGATCCTCACACATTTGTTGCACTTGTTCATCTGAAAATGAACAAGCCGAAGCATATACGTTAACTATTTGCATATCACATGTTTTGTTGATTTTTATGATTGCGCGCATGCATTGCATTTCCATTATTCGACGTTTTACGCATATATTTATCATTAGTTCATTGCCTCCCACGTGAGCATTTGATTCCGTGTTATTTTGATATACTTATCCAGATTCAGATAGGTGCTCAGACATACGATGTCCCATTTTATATATTTTAATTCCTCCTCTTGTCTTTCCATATGTTGTTGGAGCCTAGCGTAAATTGCAATTTTGAGTTATGCTGGTGCTTTTTGGTTTTCTATCAAACTTGTGCCTTTCTCAGATTTCGCAAGGCTGAATGGATGAACCAATGCAAGATTCTAAAATGCCACGCTTTCCAGGCGAGCTGGCTGACGTATCAGATTCAGACGCTGCTGAAAATCATATGTTCTGAGGCAAACACTGTCTGTACATGTTAACTTGTGGAAGGTACTTAATTTTTCTACCATTATCCATATCTGGGTGACATCGCTTCTCGATTTAGGCTTTTTTTAATCCGTGGGAAGTGATCACTGTTATAGCCTTAAACTTAGCACACTTAAATGATGGATATTTTACCAAAACATTATTGGCTCAAATGATATATTCTGACTTTATACTAATTTTAAAATGGTCCTATTTTTATTAAATCTATTTAATTTTGGTGCAAAAAAGCTTATATTTTAATCCGCCTCTAAAGTATATTCATAAGCAAAACGGGTTTTATGATAAACCGGAAGGAAAGCTTTAAGCACATATCTCTGTTATAAACCCTTTTGTTACAATTAATCTTGATCACGTATGCGGTAAGAGAACCTAATTAGTGCCGTCTGGCGCGAAATAGTCGATCTTCAGTAAGAGCACAGGTTATACCAGAATTAACATGCTTGCTAAATGAGTATTATTTGTATTTTATATGGCTTAAGTATTTTTTTTAAATGACTACTAGATTGCTGTTTATTGAGTTTAGATTCTTCAGATTAGGTAAGTTGGACACCAATATAGACATGCTTAGGAATAAGTAAGGCAAGGGCACACTTTCAATAGCCAATCATTAACGCACATATCACGAACAATGGCATAGATAGAAAATTAGACAGTCGAGGGGCATACGTAACTAGAATTTTATTATGAATTACTTTCCTGCATTATCGATTGATGTACCTATAACATAATAAATTTGCATAATATGGAGTATTGGTCAGTAAATAATTTTTTACCTACTAATGTGAAAAGTAAAACATTTATGGATTATTTTGATGAATAAAATGATTAGACCTATCATTTTTGATAAATATTTGAATAATCAAATGCATATCAATATTTTCTTCAAAAGCCTTATATTTGAAGGATCTTTCCTTAGAAGAAGAAGAAACATTATGGATGCCTTTCACAGTTTCCATAGAAATATCGAGATGTCTAAAGCGTGATACGACTGGATTAGAAGACAATGCCATACGTCCTACTGCGCCAGTTATAGGGCTAAATTAGTTGAAAATATTAGGTTTGTTCCAACCGACTTGAAAACCGTACGAGGGACCGTCATTTCTAGTTGTCAATTTCACTTTTGAAGGCGATAAATATCCTGTCATGTTGGCAAACGAATTATACAACTGGAAATTACCGTCCCATGTACGGTTTTCATAGCCAGTTGGAACAGAGCTATAATATCATTCGAAGAGCTTCAACAACTGTAGTACTTACCCCTCGAGAATGAAAGTATTTCATTTCTATTACCAAAAACTCTTCGAGTAATTAAATCCTTGTATTTAAGCCTGTTTATTTTAAAGATTGTTTCTTTTATAGTTGTTTTTAGGGTTGTTTAGGCCTATCGGGCTTTAACAGCCCTTTTACGCAATCCATTGAATGAGTACTAAACGTGGAAACTGTATGAGGGAAGCCATGCCATAGAAAAATAAATATTTCCCCCTATTAAAATAATAGTAATAAAACATATATTCGGCTCTATTAAAATAATAGTAATAAAACATATATTCGGCTATTATAAAATCGAAAAATGTGTAATAATTTTGTCACTAATCTACCCTTTAGAGGCAATACATAATCACAGTCCGTTTGTCTGTTTTCGAGCCGAGTTTTGATTGGTATCGTTTTAAGATCGTCTAATATTTTAATTTAGGAATACAAAAAGGAAATAGATTTATTTTGAACAGGTCAAAGAGTAAAAAATATTTTTAACACAAGTAGTATTTTTGCATTATGTTAGATTTTCTTTTATGACAATGACAAAACACTAGGATGTTGATTGACACGGTTCTTGAATAGCTGTAGGTTGCAACAGATGTCCTGGGAGTGAGTTACACAGCGACGCAGGTGATTCCAGTTGTACAACGAACGGGCGCACTCTTGCCGTCTGTCGTGACTGTCTGATAGGCGTTGCTGGGGGCGAGATGAGGCGGGCTAAATCATGGGAACATCTGCCATGAAAATATCTGTAAAACAGGGATATCTGGGCCACATATCTGAGGTGTTCCAGATTATCCAGATCCCGGGTCAACTCTGGGTCGCCGACTAGACATACATCTGCTGTTTTTGCGATGTTAGCAACGTGATCATGCCAGGATATATTACTGTTGACCGAGACACCCAGTTCTCCGATCGTCGAAGATGACGGAATGGTGGATGTTGCCATAATATCAAGGCCCGCCGTATTGGCTTTCTTGGTGTTGCTGCGTTGAACTGGACCAGATTTCTGTCATCCAAAGTTCAAACCCTCTCCAGATCTTGACTAATCTCTGAAATCTGCTCCTGTCTGCGGTGATATGTCTCAGTCGCTGGTAAAGGATTTTTTCTTCAAACGTCAGTAAATCCGTCATGACTCGACTGTGTAGGCGGCAGTGAAGTTTCGTTTTTCCTCCGCCGGAGCTTTACTTTTCACTTTTCCGCCGGCGGAGGTAAAAGTGTTATCATAGCAACATAGATGCAATACAAACAAACATCAAAATAAGCGTCAACAACTCAAGAGGTATTAAACTAAAATTTGTATTTATCACTCAATGTGTGACTGCATTTCTAAAAATCATTAATTTAGGAACAAATTGGTTATTATTTAATCGAACTTACCCAATAACTGCTTATCAATACGGAATTAAAACGCAATCGAAAACGCAATTTTAAAAATATAATTATTGTTGACAGTGTCCACTGACAGCTTTATGTCACATTACTATAGCAACAACCTGAGCCTATTCACCGACACCGCACCGGTCTAAGCCGCCTTGCGAACCCACTTATCTTTAATAATAATTATTATTACTATTAAAAAGAGACTTTTTGCATTAATTTGTCGACATTTGAAGAAAAAACAGCATATTTTATTTGGGGGAAAAGTTACTTTTCATGGCTTGCTCTCTATTACCAGCCTCACTCCGTTCGGCTGTTAAACACGAGCGCGCCATGAAAAGTATTACTTTTCCTCCATATAAAATAATATACTGTTCCGATCTAATTTGGGAGATAAGGGTATTGTTTTCTGCAAAAGTTTAAACAGGATTATTGGCTTCGGTCAGCAGGTCATTAATATAGATAAGGAACAGAGTTGGTGAAAGTATTAAGCCCTGAGGCACGCCCGCGTTAATGGTGAATGTGTCTGAGATGTGTCCATCAACTGCAACGTGCAGAGATTTGTTCTTAAGGAAACTGGTAAGCCAGCTGCAAAGACAGGCAGGTAGATGAAATATGTCTGGGGTCTAAAGGGTAGTGACGCATCTCGCACTGCCTCTCCTATCCATATACCTACTCGCACCTCCAAGACTGGCGAACCTCGGGAAACTTGTAACCTATCCTGAGGTCGGGCTAATTCCGGTGGATGGAATGGAAACAGGGCTAACGCGAGAGGGAAAACAAGAATACTTAAATGGCTATGAATATGGATAAAGGAACTGAAATTACGGTGAAGGGCTTAGGAACCCCAGTGCCGGTCAAGATTGTGGGTGTTGGAGCAGGCCCCGCTGGACCGTCAGCCAAGTACTGCGGCTCTCAATCGGTGGTAACCCAGGTCGATGAGAGTAAAATAGCTACTGGACCAGAGACCAATAACCCGTTTGCTAGGCGTGACTCAATATCCAGGACGCCACCAAGGCATAGAGCCAGGTCACTTCCGGGTATTGATCACGAGAAACCAGGCACAGTGGAAGAGAGGTCAGTCAAGAGGAAAAGGGCTAACGGAGATTCGGTGGAAAAAACGAGTACGCGAAACAAGGGCGAGAACTTAGAGAGCATTTTGATTCATATATACAAGCAGGTAAACACCCTCGAGAAAGTAGTCCGGGATATGTACAAACCCAAAAAAGAAATACAGGAAGCATCCAGTCACTTAAACCTTTTAGTAGAAAAACTCCAGCAGAAAGATCTAATAACGTATCTCGAAGAGTATGACAGCGGAGAAAGGAGGCGGCAAAAATCCTTACAGCAGGAAAACGACGAGCTTAAAAAACAAATACCGCATATGAAAGAGGATCATAAGAAAGTAGACATCGAACAAAAAAGGGAAGGAACCAAATGCCTGGAATGCTCGAGGGTCCAAAGTCTGGCACTAAGAAGACAAGAGCTTGCACGAGAAAGGTCATTGGAATATTTTAATATGGCCACAGAAGAAGATTGGGGCGAAGGAGTCTTCGGCGAGCTCGAGGTAAAGGAGGGTAGTGTCGGAGATACTGGAGACAACTGGGACATTGTTTTGCCCTGTAAAGCAAATTTCGATTCAGAGAATATCGAAGTCAAGAAAACCATAAGAAAATTTGGAGGTCTTTCGGGATTAGAAGAACAAAATAGGACAGTGGGAGAGGTAGCATGGACGATGCACTCTACAGGATTCCCTGATGAAGAAGGTGAAATTAAGTGTTGTAGTCGTTTTCTGTTTTACCCCATTTTGGGAAATTCAGATTACCCGAGCAACCCCGATACGGCAAAAATTTTCAAATCTGTGGAAAAAATTAAAGAACACATCCTTAAAAATGGTAGGAAGAAATTAGCCATCCCTGAGCTGAAGGGTCCTGAGCAGAGTTTAATGGGGAGGGTGCTACAGTACTTTTTTGTGGATACCGGAGTTCAGCTGGCCGTGCACAAAGGGATACAGGATAAGCCCAGTAAAAAATTGAACGGCAAGGTATATGATACCAGACAAGAGGCCATACTCATCAAAATGGCGAATAAAACATATGCGGACTTACTGAAAACTGTTAAAGAAGCAATTGACCCCAAAGAAATTGGGGTAGATGTAAGCAATTTAAAGAAAACTAGAAATGGCGAATTGCTTCTAACCGTAGGAAATGACCTCGAAAAAACACAAGTGTTAAAGCGCGAAATTATAAAGAAACTACCGGGAGCCTCAACTTCGTTGCTCGTGAGCAAGAAAGTACTTCATATCAAAGGAATGGATGAGGTGGCTACTAAGGATGAAATAGTTGCAACCACAAACCAAGTGACAGGCATCAACCCGGAGCATATAGAAGTCAGAGCGCTATGACCAGCCTACGGAGGTCGCCAAAACGCTACTTTGATTGCACCGGAAATAGACGCCCAGAAACTGATTGCATTAAAAAGAATCAGAATAGGATGGGCCCCATGCAACATAACGGAGAGAAAACAAGAGCAGAGATGCTACCGATGCTGGAACTACGGCCATACAAGAGAGAAGTGCGAAGGTCCAAATAGGGAGGGATTATGTCTAAGATGTGGAAAAGACGGACACAGAGCAATTGAGTGCAATAGTATCCCGTATTGTGTTCTGTGTAAGCAAGAAGGTCATCAATCAGGAGGTGTAAAGTGCCCGGCGAGGAAAGTAGCAGAGACCTTATCCAAAAAAGCACTATGAAAATTTTACAACTAAATACTAACCGGAGTAGACCAGCTCACGACCTGGCCCTAGCTACAGCACATAAACTCGGTGTGGGAATAATACTAATAAGCGATCCAAATCGTAACGCCATAAGAGCAAGATTGAATTGGACAAAGGACGTCAGAATAAACGCAGCCATAAAAGTTTTAGACAGAAACCTCATAGGGACTAGACGGGGCCAAGGGCGCGGATTCGTGTACGTGGCTACAAAAAATTACGCGGTATACAGCTGCTACACCTCCGGCAACGAAGAAATTGATGATCTCGAGGAAACTCTTGACGCCTTAAGCCGAGAAATGCGCCTACACAAAGAGAAGGCCATCGTGACGGGTGACTTTAACGCGAAATCCCCTCAGTGGGGTGTGGATAGGGAAGACGCAAGAGGCAAGATAATGACCGAGTGGATTGCAGAGAACGATATGGTTATCCTAAACAGACATAATGACCAACAAGACCAGACGTCGATACTGGACCTGACGTTGGCGACGCTTCGCCAGACATTAGCCACCACATCAAATACTGGGAGGTCAGCGAAAAAGAGTCCCTCAGTGATCACAAAATCATACTATTCTAGATAGACGATTCCAGACGAACAAACGAATTGGTACCCGTTAAGAAACATGGCTGGGTGTCAGCAAGGTTGAACCAGGAGAAACTTAGAGAAGCCATAGAAATTTCAATCCACTCGGACATTGGAAGGGAAAGTAAAGACTTCACTCACACATTATAACAAATATCTGTGACGAAGTAATGTCGAGATAACGAGAAAACGCCAGGAGACGGCCAATATACTGGGGGAATACTGAAATAGCGGACATGAGCAAAGAGTGTATCCGTGAAAGAAGGCGATACACCAGAGCCCTGGACGGAAACCCACCAGAGGCATCTCGGGCACAGTGGCAGTCGTACAGGGACATCAAGAAAAACTGAGAGACAAAATTAAGGCACCCAAAAGGGAGTGCTGGCTAAAGCTATGCCGAGAAATGGACTGTGATATTTGGGGGAAAGGATATAAAATTGCGATGAAGTGGATGCAAGGATTCCCACCTTGCATGCAGATGTCGATGGAAATGGTGGAAAAAATTGCCACCCACCTATTCCCCATACATGATAACTTTGAAACTGACTGTGATAAGACTGTGATATTTACAAAGTTTATCGCCGATGAACTAAACGTAGCCGCCAGTAAAATGAAAGTACGGAAAGCACCGGGACCTAGCGGAATACTCAGCGAAATAATAAAACAAGTTGTAAGACCAAAATCGGAATATACTCTTTCGGTTTCCAACTCGCTAGCAGAGCAAGCAAAATTTCCAGAAGTGTGGAAACGAGCGGCGCTCCAAAATGGAACCACACCAATGAACGAACCAGCCTCGTATAGACCTATTGGACGCGGACGGTAAATTGTATGAGCAGTTAATTCTTTTACGACTCAAAAGGGAGCTAGAGCGAACCGGTGGATTATCTGCGAATCAGTACGGTTTAAGAGAAGGGAGACAAACAGTAGGAGCCATCGCTCAAGTGCTCGAAAAAGCTAAATATGCGGAACAATACACGCACGCACATCGCAGGCTGTGCGCGCTGATAACCCTCGACGTAAGGAACGCATTCAACAATGCCTCCTGGAAGCTCATCTTGGAGCAGCTGAAAAAGAGGGGGATAGATGAAAGCCTCCTGGGAATACTAGCCGACTATCTGTCGAACAGGGAGATCATTTTGCGAGCGGAGGGAATGACTAAGAACGTGCCGGTAAACAGCGGCGTCCCGCAGTGTTCCGTACTCGGCCCGACCCTGTGGAATGTTCTGTATAACGGACTGTTTGACGTGGCATTGCCCGATGGAGCTGACCTTATCGGATTTGCGGACGACGTGGCCTTGGTTGTTGTGGCCAAAGGAGAAGATACCCTAATTAATGTTGCCAATATCGCTCTATTGAGAGTGTCCAAGTGGATGGAAGACCACTGCCTCCAGCTGGCTGCAGAAAAGACACAAGCAGTATTACTTACTACGAAAGGAAAACTGGGATCAGTACAATTCAACATACAGGAAACAACGGTTAAGCCGGGCGACGCGGTCAAATATCTTAGGGTGTGGCTTGATCGCAAACTCACCTTTGCGGAACACGTGAAGCAATCAGCAATGAATGCCAAAAAGACCATAGCGGCCCTTACTTCCATCATGCCAAACATTGGTGGTACTAAGTCGTCTAAGAGGAAAGTTCTGTCCAGTGTGGTTTACTCACAGCTACTGTACGCGGCGACTGTTTGGCGGGGGGCACTAGGAAATAAAAAATTGCGCCAGAAACTTGTGAGTACCCAACGACAGATATTAATGAGGATTTGTAGTACGCACAGAAGTGTGCCAGCAGAGGCAGCAGCGGTGCTGGCTGGTATCCCTCCGATACATCTACAGGTCGATGAGAGGGTCAGAAAATATAGAGGGCAGAATAGGAAAGAAGCGCAAGAGGAGCCATTTCAGAAGTGGCAATACGAGTGGGAAACCGCGAAGATGAAATATGTCTTCCATATATGCAACATTTGTACTGATTCAGTCTATCGAAAAGACCCTAGAATTCAACAAACTAACATATGTGTACTTTTTCGATCCAACACAGACATTTGACCAGGTAACACTAAGGAAAATAAATGAATAACAATGTCATTCAAATAGTTTAACACATGCTATGGCTAACTAATTATATAGGGGTTTCCAGAAAAACCAGACAAAATAGATTATTGATCTTTAATCTCATTTGATCGCATAATATACGTAGTAAAAATTAGAGATTAAAATACAAGATGGAATAGAGAAAATTCCAGATAATGCGTTTTGCAGATAACGCTATCCTTATAGAAGAAAATGAATGTTGTTTAAATTCAGCAGGGCTTCTAATTATTCCAATATGAAGATATCTATCCCGAAAACAAAATCGATGCCAATAAGCAAAGAACCAATAGATAGATGTAAGATAGCAATAAATCAATCGAATAATTTATGAGCTCCAATTCTTAGGAACAATAAATAGCATCTGACAAAGTCTCTAACGCGACTATATTTTTTATGAGTCAATCGGGTATCTTTTTAAAAATCTCGGGAAAATAGATTTCTTTTAAATGATCGCTGTACATGCTATTCCAAAATTTATTGATATAAGTGTCATATTCGCCAGATGCTTAACCAGATAAAGCCAAAACTCAAAAAAAGTAAGACATCGTAAAAAAGGTGCTTGTGGCGCAACTTGGGCCGCTCTCCGATAGATGGCACACTTATTCAATAATCTATTATTTTTAAATGTATTTTTAAATGTGTGGCGACCGGTATTTATTTTCCTTGATATAGTGTTTTGTCAACAGGTGATTTTATATTTTGCTGTCTAATTGCCGAAAACCACGAATTCTTTCAGGTAAGTAATATCACCAAATACTTCTACAATAAAACAGCAACTTGCAGAATCGTATAAACATACAATGGGTATCTTTTTGACAACAATTATTAACTTGATTTAGGTTATGAGTTTTTGAAAGGATAGTGGCAAAATACTCTGCCAAAATTAGATCATTTGGCTCAAGAAAAAAAAAGAAATACTTTTCGTACATTGTTTCTAATGTTTGTGAGTACACCTTTATTTTTTTTAATGATTACTCACCACGAACTTTTGGAAGAGACTGAACTTGAATGTCAATGATGACCTAATTCCAAGCGAAATTATCATTTGTCCACCTGATGGCAGTGACGTAAATATGAAGGCAGTGGAGATGAAGGTTATGTAGACATAAGTAACCTACCTGGAGGAGAGCTTAGAGCTGACGCTGAGGCAAATTTTCACACCGACAGTAAATCCGATAGTGAAGATGATCTTCCATTGTCTTGTAAAGAGAAACAAAATATTTAAGCCAGGAAACTATGAATTTTAGTGGACTAAAACTGACACCACTTCTGATTTACCTGCCTGGGATCCTGTATGGATCAAAACAACAACAGTCGCCTGTGGACACGTTCCTTTAGTTTTTGATGATGAAGTGATAAGCTTGGTAGTCACTTACACCAATTTGTATGCCAGTCATCAAAATCGTGATGTCGATGAACAACTGATGAACTGCGTTCTTAGTGGGATATTGTTGCTAAGTGGTTACAATTGTTTTCCGCAACGGAAAATGTATTGGGAAAATTTGCTTTATACTAACAATAGGTTGATTTGCAGCCCAATAAAATAGAAACAGGTTTTGCCACATAATGCAGAATCTACATTGTTGCGATAATACAAATCTTGCTGCCGATGATAAGTTTGCGAATAGACGAATCGATGGTGCCGTACTATGGAACATATCCAGTGAAACAAATAATTGGTGGGAAACGAATTCGCTAGGGTATGGACTGGAATTAACAGACTAGGATATATTGAGTGGTTCGAGCCATATCAAAGCTGAAACACTAAATTGCCAGATGAACCTAAGGCTCTAGGACTAGGTGCCAGTGTTACCCTTGTATTTGCAGATACTTTGAAGGTTTCTGGAAATAACACCAATTACCACATTTCTTTAATTTCTTTGCCGCTCCTTACCGATTTAAAATCTAGATACGTAAAGGGTACTGGAACAATACAAGGAAATCGTTTACCGAACAATTGCCCAGTAGTGCCATCTAATGAAATTAAAAAATAGCCAACATTTGATGGTGGAAAATTGGATCATCTTAGTTTCAGACGGTCCATTGCGGTGAGAATACTAGAATCCATCAAAAAACTAGTCAACTTCCAAAAGAAACACATCTTTCTTGAATGATGATGGGGTAGATCACATGGTTACTTACCACAAGCAAACCCACTGTACTTTCTGTCACAAAAAAGCAACTGTCTTGTAAAAAATGTACAGTAGCCTTACATCCCTAGAATTGTTTTCAGTAGTATCACACAGAAGGCTAGTTTGTTAAGCTTTCTATTTTAAGAGCCTTATGTTTTAAGAGTTAAATTTTTATTTTCAGAGTTATAGAGTCAAATATACTTACTTATTGACATATCTGTACTGGTATGTTTTTAATATCGAAAAAAATATTTGCCAGGCGATAGTATCCCAAATTGTATATACAAACAATGCGTATTTCCTTAACAACAGTTATCACCTTTGCGATTATGGGTTCTTAGTTAGGTTCCTATTTTTATGTGTGTTCGTTTGAATGGACAATGGCAAATTGCACTGGTGATTTCAAAACATATCATTTTTTGGTAATGGCTGAAGAAAATAAAAAATTACCTTTCGTACATTGCTTTAAATGTCTTTGAGTACTCCTTTAATTTTTTTAGTGATTACTGGAAAAGGTCTTGGACTCTCAACGAACTTTTGGAAGAGGCTGAGAATTGGGATGTCAATGATGATATAATTCTAATAGAAATTATCATTTTTTCACCTGATAACAATGGCAAAACAGACGAAGACAGTGGTAACATGGACATAAGTAACCTACCTGGAGAACAACTTGAGCTGACGCTGAGGTAAATTTTCACAATTTTGAGTCCGATAGTGAAAATGATATTCCTTTCTCTTGTATAGAGAAACAGCATGTTCGAGCCAGCAAACTATGTACCAAAAATTGCATCACTTCTGATTTACCTGCTTGGGATGCTGTGTGGACCAAAACAACAACAGGCGCATGTGGACAGGTTTTATTCATTTGTGATGATGAAGTGATGAACTAGTCACTTACACCAATTCGTATATCAGTGATGAAAATCGTGATGCTGATGTAACAACTGATGAAGTGCGTTGTTTTATTGAGATATTATTACTAAGAGGTTACAATTATTATTTTTGACAACGGAAAATTCGCTTGATATACTAATAATAGATTGGTCTGTAACCCAATGACAAGAAACATACTTCGCCATATAATTCATTCCACATCCCAAGGATTGTTTTCAGCAGTATCACACAAACAACTATGAGTTAACTACAATTATGCAAATGCATAATAAATAAAAATCATAAAATTTTCAAACGCAGCAAAAAATACAAGCTCTAAGGCCAAACTAAAAAGGCAATATGCTTAAACGAAAAATGCATGTAGCATAATTCATAGGTATTTTTCTGATCGATGAACGTTTTGATATCTCAAAAATTTTGGCGATTTATCTATAAAGAGTCTCAAAATAATTGCTTACAGAATTAAATGTTGAAATATTGTCAATGAGCAACAGGGGTTTTCTGGTTTTCTCTGTAAATGTATCTTATCTTAAGAAAATCCAAACAACAAGACACAAAGCACAAATAAACCTGGTAAAACCACCCCGCAGTCAAATGGAAGGGAATAACTCCCACAGGATTTTATTTTATGACATCATTGCTGACCAAACTTACCCATAAAAGAGCCTACATTAGCCCACGCTCTGTGATGTTTATTACACGAGTGGTTGTGTGCCAAGTGCGCTCTATAAAAACTCGCTGCAGGAAACAGTTTTGGTATTTAGTTAGTGAGTTAAGTTAGTTTATAAGCATAAAACAAGTGTAACTCAGAAAGTAAATGTTATTCATTCATTTATTCGTATGTTGTTAAAACAACATAGATCTAATTGTTCCTATACAATTGAGATTTTTCACTCGTCCATAGCCTATTCCTTAAAATTTCCCGGAAGACTTACCGATAATTATCTAATAGGCAAAATATTTGTAATGATTCAAAATCTTCCATCTATTTTAATTAATCTTTGATCAATACTTGTTTTTAAGTGTCGCCACTGGAAAATCAAACTAAACTTATTTAAGTTAATTCACTTCATCGTTCCAAATTTCTTGGCAAACGGATTGAGTTATTTATTATAACCCACTTTAAATGATGGGCTGTTTAATCTTAGGAATTTCTGTAATACATTTTGACATTTAAATCACATTTCAACACTAGCACTTTCGATTCTGTTATTATTGACAAGGAACAATGTTGCAGGAGAAGAAATACAAGGACACTAGTCAAAACAATTCTTTCAAAAGAAAATTGATTTTAGTACAGAGAATTCAAATTAATGATATGCTTTATTTTTATAATGATCCTAAAGCGATACGGCAAAATATCGATATTACGGTTCCGTCGAATTATTTGTTTTCTTGAACCCTTTGTAATTGTTGCCAAAACAGTTTTAACATTGGAAATGTTTTTGTTTTCCTATTATGGGGTGTCAAATCACGAAAAAGGGCATGCTACATTTGGCACATCACGTAATATACGTGAGAGATCGTGTTAGTCTGAGGGCGGAATCGGTTTAAATGACAAAAATAAATTAAGGCTAACTGAAACTAACAGAAAGTTGATTGAACGACTAACCCTAAACCTAAACTAACTAAAAATAACCAAAAGCACAAAAAGGATTATAATAAATCGGAACAAATTAAAAAAATAAAAGTAAGCTAAAACTAACTCAAAGTAACTGAAATTTGGCTAATTACTAAAACTAACCATAAAAATTAAAATTGGTTATAACCTATCGGATCCGGTTCAAATTACTAAAATAAATTGGAACTAACTGAAACTATCCGAAAGTTAATTCAACGACTAACCGAAAGTACCCAAAAGCCCCAAAAAACTAAAACGTATCGGAACAGTTTAAAAATATTAAATAAGTTAAAACTAACCAAAACGAACCGAAATTTGGCGACTAACCAAAACTACCCAAAAACATTAAATTCGATTATAACGTATGCTTGAAATGACTAAAATTAAAACTAACTGAAATTAACTGAACGTTAATTGAACGACTACCCACGACGTAGATTGTCCTAACCCAATCTAACCTAAACTAACCAAAAGCACCAAATATGGCTAAAACGTATCGAAATAGATTAAAAATATTATAGTAAGTTAAAAATAACCCAAATTAAACGAATTTTGGCGACTAACTTAAATTAACCAAAAATGTTAAAATTGGTTATAGCATATCGGAAAGTTGATTGAATGACTAACCAAAACTTATCAAAAGTAACCAAAAGCACCAACACGGCCTAAAATGTATCGAAATAGGTTACACAAATTAAAGCAAGTTAAAAGTAACCAAAACGAACCGAATTTCGGCGTCTAACGAAAACTAACCAGAAACATTATATTTGATTATAACGTATCGGAGCGGACTCGGATAAATACTTTGGTTTCATGACAGTGAGTTTCCAAGGTCGCATCACGACAAGAAAAATTTTAGTGAACGTCATGACACTGTTTATGCATAGCTGATTATAACGTATCGGAACCCGCTCAAATAAGGAAAATAAATTGAGACTAAGTGAAGATATCCGAAAAATGATTGGACGACTAGCCAAAACTAACCAAATCTATTAAAATTGATTAAAACGTATCGGAGCCAGCTCAAATGACTAAAATAAGTTGAGATTAAGTGAAACTAACCGAAAATTGATTAGACGACTAACCAAAACTAACCAAATCTATTAGAACTCATTATAACGTATCGGAACGGGCTCAAGTAAGCAAAATAACTTGAGACTAAGTGAAACTAACCGCAAGTTGATTAGACAACTGACCAAAACTAACCAAGTTTTTTAAAGTTGATTATAAGATATCGGAACCGACTCAAATAACTAAAATAGGTTGAACTAAGTGAAACTAACCACAGATCTAGGAGGGGGAAACTAACCGCGAGTTGATTAGGCAACTAACCAAAATTAGCCAAAACTATTAAAATTGATTATAACGTATCAGAACCAGCTCAAATAAGTGAAATAAGTTGAGGCTAAGTGAACCTAAACAGAAGTTGATTACACGATTAACCCAAAGTAACCAAATCTATTAAAATTGATTATAACTTATCGAAACCGACTGAAATGACTAAACTAAGTAGAGAATAAGTGAAACTAACAATTTTAAGAAATTCCGGTTAAATTTAACCTCTGGTTAAACCTAAAGTTAGTGTCAAACGATAGCTTATGAAAAACCAAGATAGGAAAGTGCAAACCATTTTGCTCTATCTTTAGCCGTTTAGATTTCACAGGCTGTCAAACTTGGTAAATGATCGATTTTCAACTGTCAATATTTCAAAAACAGTTGGAGATAGGTATAGGACATTATTCATGAAATATGTCTAGAATTCTCCGCAAAATCCAAATATGCAATAATATACAGGGGGTTCCATTTAATAAAAAAATATTTTTTCTGTCACTCTAATTTGGAACACCCTGTATATCTACATTTTATGTCAGAATATGCGCGATCGAAAAACAAAATCGACGGGTTCGAGCGATTTTAAAAAAAATTGTGGCTTACGAGATAATGAATTTGTTCCATATTTTAGCCCATCACTGTATAACTTGTTGCACTTTCAGAATAGCTGAGATATGATCGATCTACGAATGCGCACTGGTAAAAACAATACAACAATATCAAGTCTATTAAGCATAATGAATTTATTTACATTTTAGTCGATGATTATCCATCCTTTAAGGTTTACTCAAATTTTGTATGGCCCCTCGTCACTGTGTATAATTGTGTTGTATTCTATTTTAGTATAGTACTGACTGTTTAATTTAGATATTATTTTAGTGTATCAACTAATTTAATGGTAGACTATATTAACTTGAGTATCACTTAGAAATTTGCCTACTTTAGGTACTGGACATATATAAATTTGACATTATTTCAACTCAGCGTTTCTAAAGATTTATTTTAGGTTCGATTTTGCTACTTCAAAAGGAGACCCGAGGGCGGGAGCATCCCAAGTTTCTTTGCATATAATAAGCACTAAGTAGAAGTTTAGGTTTGAGGACTCTAACCAGAATTATTTTTTCCAGAATCGAATCTCAACGCCAGTTAAAGTTCAGGTTACAAGTCTAGGACAGCCAGAGAGGTCCTCACTATATACCTGTATGAGACAAAGCCTCTCAGACTGAGGTTCCGCTCGAGAATTTTAATTAGAAAATTTCCTGGCCGTTGCAACTTAAGGCCTATTCGCGCTTGAATATTTGCAATTACAGGTGATAGTGATCATTCAATAGGCAGCCTATCTTCTTGAGAGAAAATTTTCTTGAAAGTAGGAATTATTCATGCAACACTATTAATTTTATTATGCCATCGACTGGTAGTGTTCTCTCGTTAATACGATGCCCTCTTCCAACTTGGTTCTAATTATTCTTAGAGCATCTCTATTGCAAAGTTTGTATATAGATTGTAACAGTCTGTTTTTGCCACTTTTTGCAACAAAAGATTCTATATTTTGTGGTAAGAATTACTAAGCATTGATCTATTCAGTAAATCAATTATATATTAATTGATAAATTTATTTGCTGGCAATAAGTTTAGTGGACTTCCAGCTGCAGCATTTATTCATAGCAATTAATTATACATAACATGTATCAGCTTTTAAGCTTTTAAAATACTGTTGTGGCCTTAAGGGGCTATCTTGAGCATCCCTTTTCTTAAGTTGTCCTCCAACACTTTGTGACTGTATTTATTTTAGTGGATAGTCTATTGGCTCGCTTAGGTTCATCAAACAACTAAAATAAGAATAATTGTGACATTAGTTTAACTTTCCTTATTTATGTTTCAATAATTATACTTATTTGCTGTTCTGTATATAAGAATTGGCAGCTGTTATTGGTCCGTGTTAAGAGAGCGAGAACATATATTTTTGATACTCTTCTTAGATTGGGTGGTGTTTGAGCGGTGCTTTTTCGCATTTTTGCTTTTGCCAATGGCTCCTAATTCTTCTCAAGTAGATTTTTTTTTCATATTTTTATTCTTGCACATGTTGCGTCAGTTCTTGAAAAAAATGTCACGTGGGCATCGTCAAGCATATGTTCCTTGATGTCTTGAAATTTTTGTTGAAGATTCTGTAGCAAACATGATTTCTGATGATCTGGCATCATATTAGAGCCATGCTGGTTCATTGTAAAGTCACCTAAGTACTTTACCTTTCAAATTATCAGCTAAGTTATGAAACTCCCTCATGAAAACATGACTGGCAACTCAAAGTATTACGAAAAACTGAATACATCGAGTACCGTGCGAGAGTGGCTACTCTTATATGTGAGAAACAAAAAGGGCATTTGGATTACGAACAAAAGAACATAAAATTAATACTTAAATATGCAAAATATTATAATTGCGAATGGGACATGTTGTTGGCCAGAGGCTACAGCAGTTTACAAAGAAGAACATTGGTATAAATGGAAACACAGGGAGCAGAATGATGATACTTATTACCCCATCAGTAAACATAAACTAGTACTGAAAATCTCTTCTTGGTACCATAAAGGATCTTATACCAATCAGACCCACTCCATGTAAGGAGCAAGTGCTTTTGATGGTTCACTGCACATTGCAATAGTGTAGAAGCTTCTAGTAGACTCAAATATAATTCGATATTTCTTTCCTACTGGGACTCTTTTTTTTTAAATATTTTTAATTGTATTTAACTTTAAAGTTTTACGTAAACGTATATACAAATTTCTTATGCCATATTTGTATAAGCCCGTGGTAAATGTTATTTTCTAAAGGGCTAGGGGCGAAAAACTATATTAACCTGGAAAGGTAAAGTATAAAAGCATATCAACCATATTTGATGTTTAGATTAAATAAGCACATCAATAATACTTTAAAACGATCCATTCCAGAGAGAGTTTTGGCATTTTAATGTAAATGCTCGAAATTGTCCAAGCAATTAAAAGTGTTTCATTAATTTTAAAATGAGAGGCTTTATATTTCCAATGAGTTGGAACAGCTTTTTGGGAGAGTATTTTTGTTAACAAAGTGTGGAATTGTATCCACTTTCTTTAGGGGTGACTCCTCATTAACGCCAGTGAGCTTTATAATTATTCTAAAAATATAATACCCTCCGGGTCTAATTAAAGTAGAACCTTTTGAAGCATGAGAGATTGTTGTTTTCTATTATTTTCAATATTTCTTCTGTGTAAATCTAGGTTCTTTTTATTTGTCATTTCATTTAAAAGTATGAAAATATAGCCGCCACTGAAGGCAGTTGGAGATGTGTTTACTGTTCCTAACAAAATCTGAAAATTCTTTGACAATGAACGCAGTATCAAATATGATGGGAGAAAATCTTTTCGAAAAAACTACCTCAATTTTTATCAATTCGTGCTCGTACAGAATTTACCCTATCATATATCGTATATGATCCCACTAAAATTCCACAGAATATGGCATCCATTATAACGGCGAGAAGCATTCTGTTTAGTATGTAGGGTTTATTAAATAATAAAGGGATCCTGAGAGGTAGCTGCGGCTTGGTGCATTATGACGAGGCATATTACCATCTCAAAGTTCGTGACTCGTATATTGAACTTCTAATTATGAAGACTTTATAGGCAAATAAAATCAGTAAATAATATATAAATATCCCAAGGATCCATATTTATTCATGTCTTAATTTTCTATTATGTAGGTGGCTCTTCCGTTCATACAGGGACCGTCGAAACGTTAACACCCATGGCACATAGGCTGAAGTTGAGGAAGTTGAGGAATAATATAAGGATTGGCGCCCCTATAGAAAGTAAGTTATTAGTAACGCCTCCGGATAATTGAAACCTGCGTAGATATTTATTTGAATGCAATTTATTAAAAACTCTTGTTTTTGATTCTCAGAGTTTTATTTTTTATATTAAAACTACATAACAATTCTTTCTTCAGATCATGAGTGATCTCAACTAGTTACTACAATGCGGAAAGGAAATCTATTTGCTCCTGCTTATGGTCGTAAAATGACCGGTTCGATCTAGGGCTTTAAGAGGAGCGGATCGTTTAGGCCAATTTTATGATTTAAAACTTAACTGTCCTTTTAAGTTTATTAATTTCTATTGTCTCTCATAATTTGAGATTTTTACTTTTATTAAATGATTACTGTAATAATTAGAATCCGTTTTTGTACTTAGATATTATTTTTTTGTTCCAGAATTCGTTCTTAAAATTTTTACCTGTTTGGCCTTTATATATATTTTTGAACAAGATCCACATTTTATTTATATATTCCCTACTTCAACAACTTACATGTATTTGTTTCATTATTTTTAATTCTAGAGTATTTGTACATTTAAAAGCAATATTCCGATTTAATTCCCTTAGTTTTTTGGCATTTATTTCACTAGGTTTATTAATAGGTTGTAATTATTTAATATTTTATTCCAGTCTTGCTTTGACTTTATTATATAGTTTTTTTTTTAATAGTGAGTCAATGGAACATGAAGTAATCTATGTAAGTAGCTATTGAGAGCTGAAATTTTATTTTTGTCAGGGTAATTCCTTTATTATGAGTTATTGTGCCCGTATGTGAAGGTTGATGAAAAATGTAGATTTATATGCTTTTATTTATTTTTATTAAAGTTAACTCAAGAAAGTTGATTGAATTATTATTTTCTAAGTCAAATATAAATTTTATGGAGGAATGTAATGAATTTATATAATTTATAAAACAGTGTAATTACCTATCAGTATCTTCAAAAGGAACATCAACGTGCCTATGCCAAAATATTTTCTTTTTGAAAGAAGGTGTTTATATACACATATGACTCTAAATTATCCATAAAGGTTTCGGCTAACAAAGGGCTTAAGGGATTATTCATAATTAAGCCTTCTTTGAGGTGTGTATTTTATTATCGACCAGTCAATCAAGTTATTTATTTGAATATATCAACCGCAGATATTTATTTCATATTTTAAAATCCAAATGGACTACTCCTACACGTAATAATTTTGGAAAAAATTAAATTGACTTTTTACGAATAATTTAAATACTTAATGAAATACTGGTTGCTCCATTAATATATTTTATTTCAGTAGTATCAAAATATAATTTCCTTGAGAGGCCTGTTTCAAGTGAAATAACACAGAATATTATTGAACGGTCTGAAAATAAAGCTTAGATTTAGGTTAGGTTTGATTTATAAAGTGGACACCATGTTTAAACTTCCGCGCAACATAATCAGCCGCATTTTAAGATCCTTTACACAAATAGTGCACTATGTAAAAATCGACCTCTCCTATTGGTCGATCCATCTCGTATTACAATATCTCTTCGTGATGCAATCAGTTCCTGTCAAGAGCTCTCGTGGTGTAGAGGTTTAGACAGCTGGGTCTCACCTGGACGGCCCGGTTTCAATCCCGGTTGCTTTTTTTTATTTTTTTCTAAGATTATGTTTCTAAACAGTTTTTTGCTTGATTTTGGGTATGTCTTGGGTTAGTTTGGGTTAGCACCTGGTTAGTTTCCTTTTCTTGAGCCCCCGTAGCGAGCGAAGCGAGCGTAGGGCCATGCGGATCGACCAATAGGAGAGGCCGATTTTTATATAGTGCACTATTTGTGTAAATGATCTTATAACGCTAATCAGCCTTCTGATGGAATTATTATTGTTAGGCGAGGTTGATTTAGATCACCTGTGCAGTAGCGGTACTAATAATTAGTGCCAGTCACAACGGTCAAGTTTTTAAGACTGTCCTTCCTTCGATTTCGATCGATGGAGATGATGGAAATAGGATTACGAGCAAATTACACAGGATGTTACTTTCCAAAGCTTAGACAAGTTAATCCCATATGAGCATCTATCTACATGTCACACAAACGAAGCTGCTTTATCAATATTTGAAATAACCACACAGGATTTTAACCTGATAAATATCCTGGCCACAAAGAGAGAAGCTATTTGATTAGTTTTCATATTATTACACTAAGACATGTATCCTAATTAGCTCTTATAACTGATGTTCCTATTATACTAAAACATGTATCCTAATTAGCTCTTATAACTGATGTCCTCTTACTATCTGTAGGCACATTCGATAGGGCTACTAAAAATTCAGTCCATTTTTTTCGTACAGCCTTTTCCAATGGCCAATGACGACATCCGGGATCCAAAGCACTAATGTTTTATCATTTTCCTATTCCACTACGTTACACACTACGACGCACGCCGCGGTAGACAGTTCTATATCGATCCTTAATTATAATCACCAACGTCAACAACTAATCCCAAAATCTCTTAATTTTGGTTCGTCAATACTGTAGTTTGGAAGGCCATTCAAGCTGATAGTCGAATCATACAAATAGAACGTCAGTCATAAACGAAATCAATAGAAAAATTAATGCCAGATTAAAAAAACCAAAACCAAAATAATACGGCATTTTATGATGGAATAATTCTCCATAATCCACCATCATCCCAGGTAAAATCGATCAATTGTCTCAAAATGACATTGTAAGTTGTTTTCATGATTGTATCCAATCTCGCCTTCTTTCAGGAAAGTTAAAAGCTGAAGAAAACTAAATGAGAAAAGTTTTGAAGCACTAAAATAGTGTCAGGTCAGCAGGTCATTAATATAGATGAGGAAGAGAGTTGGTAAAAGGATTGCACCTTGAGGCACGCCCGCGTTAATGGTGAATGTGTCTGAGATGTGTCCATCAACTGCAACGTGCAGAGATCGGTTCTTAAGGAAACTGGCAAGCCAGCTGCAGAGAGAGGCTGGTAGTCCGAGGGACGGCACTTTATTGAGTAATCTGTCATGCCAAACTCTGTCGAATGCCTTCGAAATATCCAACGCAATCGCTTTAGACACTCCGTAGTTCTCAATTGCCACACCCCATATATGAGTGATATAGGCCAATATATCTCCAAATGCTTCAGCTACTCTTTTTGCGAAAGCCGTAGTGATTATCGCTGATTATTCTGTTGTTCTCGAGGTACTTGAGTAGTTGCTGATTGACTACCCGTTCCATGACTTTGGAGATTAAGGGAAGTAAGGCAATTGGGCGATAGGTTAAGGGCGTGGTTTTCTTGCCTTTTTTGGAACAGGTTGCACTCGAGCGACTTTCCAAGAAGATGGGTACATCACTTTTCTGTAACAGAGAAAAAGGTCTGGAAAAAGCGGTTGTTAGTTCGTTTGCGCAGTTCTTTTTACACGATGGCAGGTATTTTGTCCGATCCAGATGCATTTTGCGATCTAGTTCTTTAACGTTTTTGTAAAGTTATTATTTATTGCCTTTGCTCCCGACCAGAAATTCCTGGAGCCTCTGGCGCATTGCAAAAGTTTATTCCTGATCCTTCGATTGTGATTGTCCATAGTTTCATCGATCACACGTTAGCATTCGTTTCTTGCTTCGACAAAATAATTGCGATTTTCAGCGGTCTGATTTTGCTGCCAGTACTTTTAGGCTTGCTGTTTCCTACCTACAGCTCTTTCGCATCTTCTATCGAACCAGGGCTTTCCTTTTGACGGTAACTTGATGCAATTTGGGATGTATGCTTCCATTCCTGAGGAGATTACTTGCGTAATCTCTTCGCAGTAGATGGACGGGTCATCAGTGCCAAAACAGACGGCGAGCCAAGGAAAATCTAGATGATGCGAGTAGGCCTAAGCATCTACCACCTAGAGCCACTTCCACAGGAAGCATCGGCCTCAGACTAATTCCTTTGGTGGTCCCTAGTGTGACAGGTGTAAGAATGAGGTTTGTTGGGTCACTCTCCAGTAATCAGCTCCAGACTTTGTACTTTGGTGTTCTCCAGTCTGGAGGAGAACGATGGGATTTGATAGGCCACATTCCGTGGCAAACTCGGAATGGCGAGTGTGTCACTTTCCATAATCAAACTGCTCTCAACAGTTTGACGTTCCTGCATACAATGCAGCCCCTTTTGTCACAAACTTCCATTGATCAGCCCCTGACTTTTTACTTCGGTGTACTCCTGCCTGGGGGATGACGATGGGATTTAATGGGCCACATGCCGTGGCAATTTGGAATGGCAGAGGAATCACTCCCCGTAATCAAACTGCTCTCACCAGTTTGACATTCCTTTTTGCTTATACAATGCAGCCCCTCTAGTCACGAACTGTCATGGATCAGCTCCAGACTTGGTACTTCGGTGTTCTCCAGTCTGGGGGAGGACGATGGAATTCGATGAGCCACATGCCGTGGCGACTCGGAATGGTATGGCGTGGTCGTCACTCCCCGTAATCAAACTGCTCTCGCCATTTTGACGTTCCTGCTGCCGTATATATGTCCGACCCGCTCCAACTGTCCCGTAGGATAACGGAATAAAGGCATCTTGTCAACACATATGAATAAATGACTATATGAAGATGTGAATGTAAATTACTGGATTTTAACAGTATTAGCTGGAGAAGTTTAAACATACTATATAACGTGACAAGTATATGATACCATTTATATGTGTGCCTTTCTTTAGACATTTATTCAATATTTAAAGTAGTCCTCACGATCAAGTATCTGTTCCATTCTTGACAGAATGGTGAATGAGAGTTAATTTAATAACCTAAATGGTGAATAAAGGGATTCTTTAATTAGTAATCAAGTATACTGTCATTTTCTGAACATTATAAGATTGCAGCTAATTTAACGTATTATATTTCAATTTTTTTCAAGTCCGTCCTGTAAATTCGCAGAGTGTAGAACTCTTTTACTCATTTGAATAATACTCCAGGTAATATTTGAGTTCTGTATTCACATTAATTTTTACTTATAATTCTCGCTATGATTATCATTATATTATGTTGTATAATACGGCTTATACTTACTGATACCGATTGTTCCTCAGTCTTCTAATCTCCTATATATATCGAGTTGATGTAGGTTCAAGACTTGTATATATTATTATGATAACAGTGCAAGGTCCTCAAGGTTAAGTCATCCTTGTTGTCGGCGTTTGATAGCGCATTCGTTAAATTGAAACAATAATATTGCGTGTACCAGATAATATAAATAACCTTCGCTTAAACCTCGACCCGGACGGATTACCTTCACTGGTCTAATTTCTGAAATACGGAGTGTTTTCTTGATATCCTACACAAAGCCCTATTTCCTATGTACAACCTATGTAGGGATCATAGGATACTGCAATTTAAATTAAAAACAATGAGAAAATAGTAGAAACACTTGATATGTAGCATCAGAGCTCGGTATTCGAGCATTATTTAATTTTTATTATTTTAAGAGTAGTTTTTCGCTTATTGGCGCACCGAAATAGTATATTATGATATAAGTGTATAAGAGGGCCTTTAAAGCACGCGCGACATATTTCAAAACACGAGGCGCAGCGGAGTGTTTTGTAAGTCGCAAGGGCTTTAAAGGCCTCTTATACACGTATATCATACGCTATTTTTTATTACGAATGCATCATAATCTCAAAAATGTTTTAAATATTAAACTTAAGGGATATATTGACGAATATATTAATCTGTCACATTTGACATGATCAAATGTTTCTATAGAAACCTTTAAAAAAGTAGGTGCATCATAAACATTATTTTAAGCACGCTGCAGCGTGCGATAATCGTTGATTATGATGCATGCGTAATAAAAAATGTATTAAAGTTTTTATTGCCGAAGAAATAGGGGACGAAATGTTTTAGAGGCACCAAAATTTGCATGTGATTTCCTATGGTCAGTCTGGTGATGTACCTCCCGGTATAACTTAGACATAGTTTGGTTTATTTGGTCGTAACTTGTTTCCTATACAAAAAATGTTTTTGTGCATACAGAAGTCATGTCACGTAAAGCCTAAAAATAATTTCCTTTCACTGATAAATGCTGGAAGGAAAATAGCCGCAAACTTAGACTAAACAATCGAAATTTCCACGCTTACCATGAGACTTGCCATAAATGTTTTTCAAAATTAACTATCTAATTAACGATTAAAAATATAGAAAATAAATGTGAAATATTGCAGCGGGATAATTCCAACAAAAAATTAAAATCACTGGTTTCATAGAAGCAATCTATTTAAATCAAATGATTTGCATAAATGAGATTACAATAATTCTAGTCCAGTTAAGGTATTATAAAAAGTTCCAATAAAATGAAATGCACATTTTAAGCCTGAATATACAATTTTAAATTAGATCGTGAAGAAACATTTTCAGAAATTTAACACACGAATAATTTTCAGGCAAAAGCAAGGTTTGCCTGATTATTCGCTTGAGCTATTTGGTAGGCCGAACATTATGATTTAATGGATTAAATTGAAGATTTGTTTGCTGACCTAACCGGGTTGTTCGAGATGATTTCATTTGCGGGAGAGGTAAGCAGAAATTGTTTCCGGCTCTTGTTTTGTTATTTGCTACTCTTTTATAAATGATTTTACATGTATTTTTCTATACAGGTTTCCCTGCTATAATATAAAATCTTGAGCTTCATTTTATGGCGAAGGAAGAAATCTGTGAAGCTAATAATCCGCCTCGTACCCCCAGAAAATTATGCTATATCTCAGATTAAATTCAGCGAATTGAAAAAACCTCTGGAGAAATCACGGCATTTAAAATTCCTGAAGCGAAGCCTGGAACATTAGCGCGATCTCAATTTATTAAACAGTCGAACCTTTTTAAATCTCATTATAAAAGCGATATTTAGACAATTTGGATCGTGGAATAAAAACGGAGTTTTAAAATGTGAGACGATAGCTTGTCATAATTTTAAAAATTAAGAAATAAATCATGGGGTTAAAGGTGTTAACCAAACGGCTAAAAATTACAGACGTACATTTAAAACAAATGATTCTGTAAATATCGATCATGGGACAACAATCACGGAATAAACATGAATACTTTAAGTATCATAGTAAAAGGACCATTTTAAAGACAAGTAATGAGCAAAAAGAATAGTAAATAAAGCAATTAAGGTACTCTGCTTCAATTTGAGCTATTTTTACAAACTTAAAACTTATCATAACATTGTACATTCTATGTTGTATACCTATACTTTAAAGAGTCAAAAATAGCGCAACACTTAATTACCTAAAAGCTTCCCAACAGCCTCAGACAACATACAAATTTCAATCATTTGTTGCAATTGATAGAACAATTGTCAAATTGCACCCAATAAGCAAAAGTTTTTATGTTCCGGATTTTAAACGTCCTATTTTAACTTACAGTGCTTTTTTAGGATTTGTGTTTCTTTAAAGGCGAATAAATTCGACTAGTGCTAATTGACACCATTGAGGCTATCATTAAGGCGGTCTGTGATCTAAAATATGCATAAACTATTCTAGCAGTAGAGAATAATATGATAAATCAGAAATAGATCCTACTAACTTTAATAACTTGCAATATCTGAAACATAACTTATCGCTTAAACGTAATACTACATCTCATTTTGATTGCCATAATAATTCTCTGATGATATATTTGGGAAATTGGTGTCAATTTATTTAAAAGCATTATTACAGCCTTATGTTTACAAAATATGGATACATAAAATGTTCCACACTTTAGGAAATAATGCATGCTAATACAAATCACATATTTAGAAATGTATGTTGAGATATAAAAGTGGCAAGTCAGATTACTAAATGCGGTAAAATCGACTAGTTGACATTTTCCAGTGTGTTAATCTATTTAAATCTAGCAGTTGGAATTTTGCCATATACGATATATTCCAACCTATTATGCATGCGTCATTTGTATTACGTACCATGAGAAATAACTCCTTCCTCTAATAAAGCTTGCCACATTCCAGCCGCTTGAGGTCTTGAATGTATACTAGGTGTCAGATTTATGAGCCAGTCCACTAATTCCGTTCCAGGAGCGCATCTTCTTACCAGTCTTCCAGATACTTTTCTGTCCTTCAAACATGTATTTTGTGCTGAAATGCAAAAATTCAATTGGGATTATTATATAGGTTATTGTCGTTTAATCTTATTAGGCGTTCTACGTCAACATGCGTTTAATTTTGTGTCCTTTATGTTATAAAATATTATATATATCATTATATCTCAACTTTTCATGTAATGACCAATTACAATAAAAGGGTGCGGTATAGATACTGTAAATATGAAGCAAAATTATTTTAATGCAAAATTTATAAAGTGAAGATGGGTAAGAGAGTTGTAAAAATACGAAGGATTTGTCTGGTACAAAAATGAGAGTAATGAACCGAATTCTTCTTGCTGTCGGGGGCTGGTTATAATTTGTTATATTGTGTACTTGTATCCCAATAATGACATTATAGAAAAACTAATCAAAGCACTCATTCTTCTCACCTAAAAAGGCTAGGTAATAAAAATATAATAATAACAATCATCGAAGTACAATAAGAATTTTTTTATGTGAGGTGACGACATCTAATTGCTGCTTATGCAACCACCTTCGTCCAAATAAAACTGCACACTTATTACTAAAAAATAAATACTGAACTAAAAATTTGATTAAAGAAAGTTGAAACTTAATAATAGCATAGCAAATTAACAGACGAGAAGAGTTAATGCTAAAATAACACTAAATCAGATTAAAAAAAAGAGAGAGCAAGAGAAAAGAACTAGCAATTAGGGCGTTCACAATCAAATGATACACGGTAATCTTGTCCATTTCAACCTGATGAGAGCCTATACTACAACTTGCAGCAATCGAACAAGAGGCAAAAAACTTATCCCAGAATGTGAAATAAATTCGTCTTGGTCACCTAGATAATATCTCAGCGTTTTTATTTATGTTAGCCGCATACAAAAAAGGAAAATCCTATAACACTCAACGAGCGGTACATGTGCGGAAAAGATGATGGATGTTGGAATGTTGTAGTTTTCGGGAAAGGTGTTACTGGGAAGTCCATTCCAGAGCGAGGCAGTCCTCCAGATAGAGGAGTCCCGCAACAGCGACGGTCTAGGTATTCGCAACTTAATCGTCTGTTGATGAGCAGCTTGTGTCTGACGGGTGCTTCTGTTTGACACAATTATAGTAGTATCGTTAGTAAAGGGGAGGGCTGCCACTTGCATTCAATATTCAAAGCTGTCACGGTCTTTAGTCTACTATGCGTCATCCACAAGACGGACTGCTCTCCTCTGATGACGTGATAACGCCAAGACATGTTGTTTTCCACGTTCCGTAAGCTTGCTGGGTAGCTTACGGATGAAGCCAGAACCAGTGTTTGTCCTGTCATTGATAAGTCAGGTCTTGCGGTGTTGGTTTTTTTTTTGGTAAGACGACTGTTTGACTCTTTCCTGTGGTAAACTGGGCATTGTTTTCCTCACCCCATTCCACGATGGCTTTCATATCCTCATTGATGGCAGAAATCCGATTGTCTCGCTCGCGTTGGGAACGAACAGCGCTCATTGGACAGCGACATGAATGAGGGTATAAGAGTCCTATCCTTTACAAAACCCTAATTAGAATTGTTTGTCCTGTGTAAGAGATCAGATTCAGATTCAGATTCAGATTCAGATTCAGATTATTTATTCATGTTAAAATTACAGGTTGCAATGTACACTCGTCAAATAATAAAACTACAAAATATAATATAAAAGTCACTACAACAAATTTAAAAAACTTAATTAAAAACAGTACACAAATGTATATAAATTACCTTTCATTAGCATAATTAAAATACTCTTCGTTAGAATAGAAGGCATTACACATTAAAATTTGTTTCCTTTTCTCCTTAAACTTAAGCTATGACAAATCCTTTATGTCTATAGGCAAGACATTAAAAAATTTTACTGCCCAGTAGCCTGGACCATCCTGACATCTCTTCAGCCGCCAGTATGCGGACACCAAATTACCCTTATTTCTGGTTTGCTATGCATGTATGTGTTCATGAGCGGAGAACAGATTCATATTCGCTTTAACATAAAGCAAATTCTCCAGGATGTACAGAGATGGCACCGTAAGTATCCCCAATTCTACAAAAGCCGCCCTACATGCATCCCTATAACCAAGACCACTCATTACCCTGACTGCCGTTCGTTGTAGTCCAAACAAACGTTTTGCACCCGATGCATGCCTCCATACAAGTATAGCATAGGAAAGATGTGCATGAAAAACCACAAAATAAGCTATTCTTAGTACTGGATTGGACACATTTTCTGCAAGGCGACGCAGCAGATATATACCTTTATTTAGTTTTGATGCAATAGCTTCAACATGCACACCCCACTGCACTTTTGGGTCAATGTAAGGAATTTATTGCCATTCACATGATCATTCAAAGTCCCCACATTTCTCAATGAAAATACTATTCTCTCTGTTTTGCTTCCGTTTAATAGCAACTTATTCGAATTAAACCATCCTTCAGCCACGTGCTGTGCCCCCAAGGAAACCTGTAGAGAAGCTTCAAGGGTAGCAGCTGTAACAGAGATGGTTGTGTCATCTGCAAAAAGAGTGTAATTTACATTTGGATCTATAAATGGCAAGTCATTTATATATATATA
>MU185887.1:0-47699 GCA_016904865.1 Pissodes strobi | reverse complement strand
CCTGCACAAGTTTATGAGCAATGCTCAAAAAATAATTATTAAAATCATCACACCTAAGATTATTAGACTCAATATTTTTCTTGCTGTTACCAGTGTTTTTGTTAATAATTTGCCACATGCTCTTAATAGGATTTCTAGAAGCACTAATACGATTATCATTTGCAGCAATTTTAGCTTTACGGATTGCTTTTTTATATTCTCTTTTATATTGCTTATAGTGATGTCTGTTTGTATGGGAATTCTACTATCTACTAATCTCACCCAGCAGCCCTAAATGGTCCCTCATAATTCTCAGTTCCTGAGTAAACCAACCTATATCATTGTCCGTACGCATAACATACTGCTTCTCTGGGCAACTCTCTAAAAATGCTTCATTCATCGTTGATATAGAACAGGAACAGTATGGGAGATAATATATATATCCTTGAGAAACTCCGGCATTGATTTTAAATTCCTCCGAGAGATGTCTATCAATACCAACTCGGATGCTTCGATCCCTTAAGAAATTGGAAAGACGTAGAAGCAGTGCTAGTGGTAGTGTCTGCTTAACAATCCGTCATGCTACACCCAATCAAATGCTTTGGATATGTCGAGAGGTACTGCACGTAATTCGCTGTAGCTCTCGATGGCTTTAGTCCAAAGGTAGGTCACGTAAATCAGAGAAGGCCCATTGATCTGTGCTTACGAAGACCATACTGGCGCCCGTGTATGGTTTCTGATGATTCGAGATATTTTAAAAGCTATTCGTTGCTCAATTTCTCCATGACTTTGGACATGATCGGAACTAAGGCAATTGGACGGTAGATATTTCCAGCTAGAAGGAAGGCATGCAGTTCAGTATTATAAGGAGAAAAGCCTGCATAGTGGAACTGTTAGTTCAGCTGCACATTTCTTAAGCACTATTGCGGGAACATCATCCGGCCCTGTGGCCTTGTTAGTGTCTGGGGTTATGAGTATTTTTTTCACTTCGCGGTGACGAAATACTAGACCTGGCATTGAGGAATTCGCTCTCGGGATAGATGGGGAGTCTTTTCTTGATGATCTAAGGTAAAATTTGATGCACATATTTCGGCAAGAATGTTAGCTTTTTCTTTGGCTCTTTCCGGATTGACATCTTTGAGAAACACTGATTGACAGCTTTGGCAACTGATCAAAAGGATCTTGATCCGTTATGACAGTTGACAAGCTTATTCTTGATCTGCTCGTTAATCCCTCGTTGCTTTCGGCAATAATCCACTTACGCTGGTTTCTGGTGAATATATTTGAATTCTAAACTGTCGGATCTCAGGCTGCAGGCTGCATTTTTAGCACTGACCGCGCTCGAGCGTCCAAAACTATAACTATTTAATATGCCCTACACTTCTATTTCGTCGACTGTCAAACGCTGCTACGATGAGCTAAAACCAGTCAGTGCGGGCGACTATCGATTAATGATCAATATTATTTTCTTAAAAATTCGAAGTTGCTATTTCTCATATTGAAGGAATATTTTTAAGTAACAGTATTGCCTTTTGGAGTCTGTTTGAAGATAACTCGGAAGACAAGAAGATAATTGAAGCTCAGGTGACTGTTGCAGATTAGAGTTTACATGTGCATTGTGCAGTCTCAACGCCATATTTTGAACTTATACGAGTGCCTAAGGAAAGAAGACACCAAATTTAGAGCAAAAAATTGTGACTAGAATTAGCGAATTAACGAAATTACTATTGTCGACAATTCATCGGGTTAGTGGAATGTAATAGAAAACGAACTATGCCCAAATTTAAAACAAATTGGCAACGCAGACAGAGATGTTATTAGAAAAACTGTTTATAATTTCAATAAAGAAAGAAGGTACCTACTTGGGAAATGGTATAAGAAAAACGTTTGGCAGCACTGCAAGGTATTCTGACGGGTTGTGGCTTTAAATATCAAAAAATAATAATAATAACAAAGTTACAACGGATTAATGTTCGGTGCAACGGATAGTTGAATTACGGAACCAACATTTACGTTACGTAAAAGCAAATCGACAATCAGGCACATTAATATATTTAAATGAGACTTGGTTCTATACTCATGACGTCATAAAATATGGTTGGGTATATAACTCAGAAAATTGCATTTTAAACACTTCATGTTTAGAAGGCAAACGAATTAACTTTCTACATGCCGGAAGTGAAAATTGATTTGTGCCGAACGCATTATTATTGCCTGCTAAAAATATAAGCCATTCCTTGTCCAGATTACCCGAAACTGCCCAACGATTTGAAAAATTGATGGTCGAAAACTGCTCCCTTGTTGGAAGACAGTATATACTCCTCCTTAGTATTCTTGTTGGGATACTTGACTAGTGATAGTGAAGGATGCGTTCTTCAGTCATTCTCATGAAGAACGCATCCTTCACGATCACTAGTCAAGTATCCCAACAAGAATACTAAGGAGGAGTATATACTGTATTCCAACAACAATACTAAGAAGGAGGATCTACTAATTCCATGAGACATAAATATTCCCGAAAAAAGACATAAATTAATTATTGCATATTGTCGGTACAAACAAATTAATTTTTAATTTATAATGACCACTCTGGTGTGGGTAGGAATTAACTACAATCAAGTTAGTGGACTGTATTAAAATAGACAGGTGGGGGTTTTACACAGAGGTCGTGAATTGAAAACCAGTATTGTCGATATTATGTACTTTAATAATGGAACTAAGATATACAACAAGTTACTTATTCCCAAGTAGTCCTAAAAGTCAGAAATTTTACTCAGTTACTTGATGGATAACGGAAAATAAAAAAAAAACAATTATTAATCAAATTATTTCGCTCAAATAAAAGCCGATATGATTATTTGACAGATAGGAATAAAACTCAATAGTAATTAAGTTACTTTGCTCACTCGAACGTGATTAACTTGTGGCGCCTAACGACTTTCAAAGAGAAATATTATGCAATATAACCGGTGGTAGAAACAAAACGCACTAATCAAAAATATACATTTACGTTCTTAGTTTTGAAAATCACTAAGTTCAAGTAACATAAATAAAAATCCCTCATTCGATTTTTTATTAAGGCGTACAAGCCATGGTCTGTCGTCACAACGCCGCTCTACAAATTGATTATATGTTTATAAATAAAACCAGGTACGCCAATAATAAATGATGCCTTGGGCAGTTGATTAAAATTAAATCAGAAGATTGAGCGCTGTCTTAATTAATCGATTATTATTAACCAAACTCTATCTGACCATAAAGGTACTCTTCTCAGAGGCTAGAAAACTAGATCAGGAACAAGACATAACAACGCTAAATCTACTGAAAGAAAGCGAGTGCTCCTTAATAAAGGTTTCTATATAAATCGATATTCAAGAAAATATCACGTAGCTCGTCGCGAATTTCATGAAATTTTACCCGATTTATTCTAATAAACTTTGAGCTTGCCTCGGCTAGTTAAAAATGTTAAAATTATCGACTGACAAGAACAAAGCACTGAATCTTAGATTTTGATTTATTTGTCCGACCAAAGAGAATTAATTTTCGGGAATCAAATAAGTTAAATTTCAGATTCCGACCTATTAATCAGAGCAAAGAAAATTATCTTAGTTAGAGAAAAAAGAATAGTTAAAGCTTAGATCTTGAGCGAAGAAAATTATAGTTTGGCGTATCTTCGTCAATGAGATTAATTAAGATAGATATCGGGTTTTTAACCAGGGTAAAGAAAATTACGGTTAGGCGTATATATTTAACGATAGAGAAATCAGGGAGAAAGGATAAAAATACTAATAATAAAGGTAAGGTAAGGTAGCTGACATTCAGATGGTGGCTTCTTGGAAGTTTTCCGGGAGGAAAAAAAACATACACTTCCTCTGATGAAGAAGGATTTTAACGGTATTTGGAACAAGTAACTGAATGGACAAGTAGGCCAAAATGGCGGCATTCGTAGTAGAGAGATGAAAAAAAGCAAATTCACTTACCTACCTAAAGTAGCATTAAATCCCAGTTACGGAGCGAGTTCCAGGCTCTAACAAACAAAACTAAACAACGTAAGGCAACATAAGGCCTAAGACTCTAAAAATCTGTTGGTTGGAACAATCCCATAAGGTAAAACAAATTCCAACTGACCACACTGCTTCAAACGGCAAGTCAACGTAGAGTGATTTCCTTGAAAACCATCGGAAGCCGAAGCTTCCTCCAATATCCCCACTGCAAAAACTACGCCTGGACAATGAAAGTATGGTCACGCGTCACCTGGCCATGACCTGTCATATTCAATAATTTATCCAAAGCGATTACAAAAACAATGAAGCCGGACTTTTGGTCATTGGTTTTCACCGTAAATTTAATTCGAACCAAAAAAAGGCATATATCCCTATTTTCATTAAAAGAAACGCGTTAGAATAACCCCCCCTCCCCCTCCCGCTCTGAATCACGACAGCAGCGCTCCATTTTGAAATCAGGACGTGTCAATAATAAAAACCATAAATAATCGCGTTAAGCTAAATTTGTGTGAATAAATAAATGCCATTATCGATATCGAATTGCAGTGAGCAAAAACCACGATCCACTTTCAGCACTTCATTCACCGGGTGGTAGAGGTCATTACAATTTCGTCGTCCGGATCGACAATTCGATCTCTGCTCATTATGGTGGGTGATAGTAAATAATAGACCAGCTACACAAATAAGTTGCACCATTTTGTCAATAAAACTATTTTAACATCTAAACTTGATTTGATGCAAAATGAAAACAAGCACGTTACAATGTTAATAACACTTTTAAGTGTGTCTTTATTTTGAAATGTAATAATTAATATCTAAATAAAGTTCACGACCACGAATCTGTTGCGATTCTTAACAGGATGGTGATTGCAAAATAATTCAAATAGCAAAAAGAGTAAATAAAATTTTAAATAGGATGGTGTTAGATATGTTCTACATTGTTGTGGAGGATTCATTTTTTACCTTACAAATTTTTGGTTTTTCTCTCCAATTAGAGCCGCTTGCTCTGGCTCCAGGGTGTAAACACCAAACTTATATTAAAAATATACAATTCCACAAATCACATATTTGCCAACATGCATTTGATAACAATCAGAGAATAAAATGGAACGCTTCAAGTATTTTAGCAAAGAATCCTTCATCTAAAAAACGTAAAAATAAAGAAAGTGATTTAATTTCATTAAATAAAGATTAATGTGTTGCTGCAAATTCTGTTAGTTTTAATAGCACCTGGTTACCTTTGCTAAAAACTGAAGTTGATAAGGGACACTTAAAAATTAACTAAACCTTTCAACAAAAATCATTAAATTCTTCCTAAGCGAATAACACCAAATTATAGATATATAAAACTTCAAAAACAAATTAATTTACCAAATAACACCTCAATATCACACTAAAGACCAGTAACCAGTAATTAAATGATATGGCATTATAATTGTCATCTTGTCAAAGTCAGTTCAAAGCTTGACAATCTTCAAGAGCTTTTTACTGTTTTATAGTATTTACTAACCATTTTAATTTTTAGAATTGTTCATTCTTGCCAACGGGGGCAGATTTGTTCTTGGAAACGTTGAGTATTTCCTCTTTTCCCGTTGATTTTTTCAGCTTTGTTAGGGTCACTTAACTAACACTTGTGCTGTTTACACCCTGGAGCCAGAGCAAGCGGCTCTAATTGGAGAGAAAACCCAAAAATTTGTAAGGTAGTATGGTGTTAGATGAAATCTAACTAGTTAGTAATTATATATATACTCATTTTCTGACCGTTACAGAATGTTATATTCCCCTATTCGATGCTATTCTCTCTCTAGTTTTGTCTAAAAATAAAGCGTAATTTTAGTATTTGAAACTCTCTGAATTATAGGGGAAGTATGCTGTATAGTTAGAATTACAATGCATTATCCAAAATATCCTCATGTTGTCACAAAATATCCTCCATTATTGTACATTTAGTATCTGTGGTGTAGGAACAGAGGTCATTACTGGAAACTACGTGCCACGAATATATTAAATAGAGTAATGCATTTGCTAATAAGCAGAATTCCGGACAAATCACTGCTTTTAAATGAAGAGAAATTATTTGATTTGCAATAACCTGGATTCGTAGCGCAATCTTTTAAAAATGCATCTAATGTAATATATAAGACAACTGTTTCTGATTCGATAACAAACTTTAAAAGCCAATTAAGATAAATCACATTATAAAATAGTAAACGATAATCGAAATAATGAAGTACTTCTAGAGTAAGTGAACTTAACGTTAGTACCAGGAATGCTTTTTAAACGTCTATAGCAAATTGTTAGTGCTAACATGTGCCTGTAGCATCTAGAATGCATATTATTTCTTACGTGATAAAGAACTGCAAAATACTAGATACGATAGGTTAGTTAACAAAATTCCGTTTCTAATTTGAATATGAATACACATACGTATATTTATGTTTGCCTTAAAAACCCATTTAGAAGTCGCTTTAAAGCGAATATACATTTGAGCCATTAGAATTTGCTCGAGTTCCAAAGCAGGACTTGTTCCAAATAAACATGTACTTTGAAGAATATGCAAAATAGAAAAAAACACGTATTACTGCTGCTTATTCAGGATTTTGTATATTTTTTGCACTATTCACACTAATTGCGCTCATGGAAGCGTACCTTTTGTATTAAAATTTCATTGTAGTTAAGTGAGCAGTGAACACACAAGAATAAATTCGCAAAAAGGAAACTTAATCAGAAAAATATTCATTATTTTAGAATAGGGTAATCGTACTAAATAAGGTTTGAGCAAATGTTTCACTTCCCTTTTGAGTAAAATCTCTTAGGTATTTGTCTACATAATTTTCAAAAGATTCTTAATGAATAATTAATTAATTATATTGATAACTGATAGTTGATTGGGAAATATATATAACAAATGTGCAATTTAGCCTTATTAGGAGCAGTGGACCTCAATAAGGTCATATCCAAGTTTAAATTGGGAAGTCCCACTGCCTTACGTAGTCCCACACGTTCCTTGTGAACTTACACACATCGCATCAACTATTTCGTGCTTTTCAGAAAAGGTTTTTCGTAATCCCCTGTATTAAGTGCTTTTGGCCTTTTGACACTGAGTTTTGACCTGAGGTATTCGAAAATATCAGCTAACCCAAAGACATATACAAAAAACAATAGACAGAGCAGGTCATTCATAAATTACCAAATGATTACAGGCCAACATTAGAAATAAATATTAACGTGAAGAGGAGATAAATTAATGAATGAAAATAATGAAGATGGCGGCCGAAGAGCGTTAATATATATTTTTTTGTATTTTTTTTAACCTAACACATATTTGTATCGAGGTTACAGGATTCCTCGTTACGTTTTTTCTTCAAAGCCTGTCCGTCCCTTCGCTTCGGGGGCGCAACCAACAAAAACTAAACCCAACTAACTCAAAATATCGACGAAAACTTCCTCCTGAATTAATTTCCCAATAAAGGTCATTGGCAATACACAAACAGACAAAACGAAACGATGCGAAATCAAAAAGAAAATGTCGAAAAATGGATAGTGGAATGTCAGTCACGCCATCGCGCGTCGTCCAATGCAGCGGCGAGCGACTGTATACCTATGAGAATACGACCACTAGAAAATGAACACGCTCGATTGTTTACTACTCGTCGAAAAATAGTTCCAGATTGAAATATAAATCTTATGAAAGAAAATTCATATTTGACATTTTCTTCCCCTATTATATTAAATAATTCTGTAATTTTGATGGTGTTATTGTTAAGGATCATCTATTTTTCTGCTGCATGAAATATATCAACAACTAAATTTGAAGCGTTAATTAATTTTCCATTATGCTTTGCAACTAATAATTTTGAAAAAGAAACATCTGATTCGATAAACTTACGACACGTTAAACATGTGTAGTTAAGAGATACTTAGTTTTCTAAAATAATGTTCGTAGAGTAGGACTACGCATAGAATGTAATATTTGGGTTTAAATGAATAAATACTCTGTTTTCATGAACATGGCGGCTAGTTCCTTCTTGACGAGTGCCGGCTACGCAACGCAGTCGGCGTGCGGGGCAAGAGGGAGTACCGCTGAAGTAGTGACAGAAGGTCTAGTTTACATATAATTCGGACAATTTTAGATATAAATCAATGAATAAAAAACAAAATGCTCGTAAAAAAGCATCTTTTATATAGTGTGTACGCACTTTCTATACCATTACTTGACTAAAACACAAGGTGGGTCAAAAATTAATAAAAAACATAGTTTGAGTTTTTCCACTACCATGCAGAAGGCTTTGAAAAAAATCCATCTTTTAATTTTTTTTCAAAGATAAGGAAATTACCTATCAGCAAATGAAAATTAAAAATCCGCCCATTCCTTCAGAAATGACAAAGCTTGAAAGCTGAAACCAAAATTAGGTGCGTCACTTTTTTTGGAATTGAGTGTATTTTTATAAAGGAATGACGTGTCTTGTCAAAGTAACGGTGTCCGGCATTTACTAGGTGAGAGGGCATATGTCAACTAACAGTCTTTGTAATACAACATCACACAGTGGAAAGTATGAACTTAACATTGAATCTTAATTAGAAATTGTTATTATTTAAATTATAAACTGGTATGTTGAACCTTGTAGACAATTAAAAACAGTAGTCAAATTGGGGGAAACTTTTGGTAGATGAAGCTGCACAGCAACTTGCCCTGGCAGTACATGGCAATGAATAGAGAGAGAATTGAACCCTGGAAAATCAAAGTTCCCACCTTAAAGTCTTAAAGTCCTGGAAGTGCACATTACCGAATAGGGACTAGCTCCCCTGTCAGGCAACTAACATCTTAAAAAGGGAACTTCTGTAAAATAATATCGCCATAGAGCTGCTTAAATTAATAAAGTATTAAAAGTGAACTAAACGTAAAAAAATTATTCGGAGTTACTGATCTTCCCTGCTGCATTATTTTCGTGAAGGATAATCCGCGATGCCCACGAACACGTATATCCAAATATTCCGGTAATATCTACCACCTTATTCTTAACCTGAAGACAATATATGCCAATCTTGTTTTTTTGATGAGGGTTTCTATTCATCTCTCACAATTATATATCTGACTTACGCAACCCAACAGAGCGCAGATCGACTGCAACAACAAACAATATTTTGTAACAAAACTGAACCAGACGGCTAGAAACCCACTAATACTATTCAAAACCATATGGAACAAAAAATTCACAAACTTGATAATTTTTACCCAAAATATACAATCCCAAGCTAACGGAATATAAGACAGACTAACCCAAACTAACCAAGATTAACATAGACTAATAAAACCGATCCAAAGCTTATCCAAACTAACTGAATATCACCAAAATTAATGCAAATTAGCCAAAACCATTAATAAGCAAAACAGACCCAAACTCAATTCGTGTCCAGAATTGCTTTACACTAACTAAAACTCAGTTATATTGACCAAAACTAAACCAAGATCTTTGCATACAATTACAAAAAGTTTATTAAAAAATCAATTTTTTGTTACGTAAAAATTTTCCGTTCGAGCAATTTTCCGTTCTTCATAACTTAGATCAATTTTTCGTTGAAATCAATAACTTAAGCAGATTTTTTTAAGCTCTAATCCCTAGTGATGCTCCACCATTCATCGTCTCATTTACGAGCTCGATCTACATTTGGTTAAGAGAAAGTTTGCTTCAAATTTAAAATTCAGAACTTTATGAATATTTTTAACGTTTTAATCTCTTAACAATACTTAACCACTGCACTGGTACGATTTTATTCATTACTCTGCCTATATATTAAGATGAATAATTCAAATTTGAAATTGATGGTTATAGTTCACCAAAATATATATTTTTAATTATTTGTGTCCTATTACATCCAAAAATACAAAACAAATCGATTACTCAGGTTATTATTTTATTGTATATCATAAAACAATCAATTAACATAATTTTACTAAAGACTTTTGACCGTTAAAAGGAAAGCTGCTCCCCTTACCGCTTCTTCTTTAAATTACCATTAAAAGTAGCTTACGTACCAAAGTTACTTATCTTTCCAACTTAGTAGCTTAACTACTATAATTTTCAAGCTACTGTAGTTTATAGCTATCGCTTAATTTGACACTCCAATACCAGAACTGTACAATAGTGTACAAGCTTCTGCCCAGCTCTGCTATGGGACAGCTTTTTTATTCCTTTTTTTATTGGTTAGTAAATAGAGACTAATGCTGCATAGCATAAACTAACCCAACGGATACTTACATAAAAGTAACGTCCTAAGTGCCCATCCAATCCTCCCAATTACTTGGCTGGGTTGGTCGGTTATCGTTTCAGCGGGATTTGGTTGGTCGGGGGACAATGCTCGTCTGGGTGGTGGCGATGCTGATTGATTCATCCCTTTTCCAGATACCACGGAACCAAAACCTAAAAGATATTTGAATGAAAGGTCTATCTATATGCAAATAAGGCGCCTCATCTAAAAATAGTATTTTCAATGTTATGACATTAACAGATTTCACCTATGTTGGGGTTTGGAACCTTCGACAAAATGCACTAAAACCGAGTTTTATCCACAATACCGAAATCGAATTATTGTACTCGACGCGCGTTTTGCTAACCATGATAGCATCCATCATCAGGACATGTTTAAAACTCCTGATGATGCTAACATGGTTAGCGAAACGCGCGTCGAGTTCAATAATTATCTTATGGTATTGTGGATAAAACTCCATTTTAGTAGTTCTAGATTTTACATAAAGAAGATGAGTACCTTGTAGAACAAAAATAATTCAAAACTACTTGCATTAAAGTAATTTGTCGCTTTATTGTCTATGTTATTTTGGCTATTTTAGATTTCGAAATTTGATTTAGATAAGTTTTCTTTATATATTCCGCTTTAGCTTTGCCTAGAATAGAAGAGACACACTGCTAACTGAAAATGTTGCATCAAGATGTAGGAAGTTTATTAAGGAAGCTAAATGAGAAAATAATGTTATTTTTCACTTGTCCCTGCATATAATAAATTAAACGAAGTCATAAATAAGTGAGATAATTTATATTTATTGCAGCTAATGCGGGGAGAGACACGCAAGAAATTTTTAAATACCTATCCATTTCTGACGGTTTAAAAATGGTATTTGATAACTCTTATATTTCATGAATTAACAACTTTAAGACAAACTAAAACATACGTATTGAAAATACGCTCGATAAGTTCAAAACATGGTTGACAAAACTAACACACTGGCAACCAAGATAAGCAAATCCAAGCGTGGGAAGATCACAGAGAAGGTGGAAGCAAGCGAACTAAATGATTCAAAGAACTGGCCCCATGGCAAAGACCAAGCTCAACATGATAAATACGATCGCTAGGCTTGACCTAACGCATGGCACCACGGCTTAGGAACACGCAGCGAAATCCAGCATTAAATTGCTTTCAGGAATTGAAAACACACTACTCAGGATGGCAGCTACTGCATCCTGGTTCGTTAGAAATGCGGATCTGTAGGCAGACTTGTAGTGGTAATCATTAGAAAACTTTTTACTCAACAGGGCTAGGCGCGTATTAATAAGAGCAGAAAACCATGATGAAGATGAACTGTGGCAAGCAGTAGCATAGCCTAAAGAAAACTATAGCTGCGACACTTAAGCGCGGCACCTTTGACAAGCGAGGACCAGCTTTATCACTATGTAGTGGGGAGGAAATAAATAAATCTAACTTGACGTCAACCCCCCGGCAATCATTAGTGAAGTGAGCCGTACTAAAATTTTTTGGGACGTTATATACTAAAATTGTTACTCTCCCCTATTATTTTATTTAAACTTTCATCACAAAATATATGATTTATAAAATACTGTTGATTACGAGTAGAGAATAACCATTTTTTTGATCCAAAAAGCTGCATAAAGAGAGCCGGATATTTATTTAAACATTACACCTGAAAGAAATAGTTAAAAATGTCTTTTCAAGTGAAATTAAGAATGGCGAATGTAGATTACTTGTAGTAAGTACAGCATTCTTGAATGCTGAATATAACTATAATAGAATATAAGCTCCAAGTTAATCTTTAAATATCAACAAGATCTATACACAACAAAAGTTTTTTTATATGAGATTTTATTTTGCACAAGTGGTTACGGTTTTAGACGAACTTGTGCAGATCTGCAATAATAATTTTGAAAATTTTGATTTATCTAGTTGTTCTCTTCTAAGCTTAAAAAAGATCTTATATAAGTACATAATTTTGTTTTATATAGATTCTTAGCAACCTGCACAATTTTATAAACGTATTATGTACGATTTTGCATATTTTTTCGTCACAGCTTTCTCATTTTATTCGCTAGATAAAAATATTGTCAAGATGGTGAAATGAAAGTAAATTTTTGATCTGGCTATAGTTAACGAACTAGTTTATGCATGAAGTGCACAATTACGCTAAATCGGAGCAACTTGTACCGTGCGGTCAATTTATCCTGATAACATTTTGATTCGCTGTAACTTTTTTGTTTTTAAAGATATCAAGTTAAACAGAAAAGCAAAATGTAGGGTTGGTAGCCAAATTTTTTTCTACGTTACATATAAAATAAAACACTAACGATTTTCTGACATATCAGCCTACTCCATATTTTTTAAATTGAACACCCTGTATATTACTACATTTTTGGAATCTCTAGAGAAGTCTAAACACATTTCGTGTATAATATCTTATATCTATCTTTCATTAGCTGTTTACGAAATATTGACAGTTGAAAGTCGTGCATTGACATTTTGATAGGCTATAAAATCTAAACCGCATGAGAGCAAAGAAAACGGTTTGCATATTCCTGTCTTAGGTTTTCATGAGCTATCAAATGACAGTAACTTTGAATTTAACCCGCGAATTAAATTGACCGGAACTTTTAAACCTCCGGTTAAATTGAAAGCCACTGTCATTCGATAGCTTATGAAAACCTAAGATAGAGATGTGCAAACCGTTTTCTTTGATCTCGTGCGGTTTAGAGCCTGTCAAAATGCCCGACTTTCAACTGTCAATATTTCGTAAACAGCTAAAGATAGGTATAGGATATTATACACGACATGTGTTTTGATTTCACTAGAAAGTCCAAAAATGTAGTAATATACAGGGTGTTCTATTTAGAAAATATATAAAGTAGGCTTTTTTGTCAGAAAATTATTGGTGTTTGTTTTATATGTAATCTAGAAAAAACTTGGCTACCAACCCTACATTTTGCTTTTTTGTTTACCTTGGTATCTCTAAAACCAAAAAAGGACAGCGAATCAAAATGATATCAAGGTGCTGATCAAATCTGAAATAATGGATATATGTGGATAACGATCAACTTTTACGAAAAACAACCAGCAAAAACAATGTTTTTGAGACTTACGCCTTTATGGTAGAATACGAACTGTTTATTGTCAAACGAAATGTTTTGCACTTTCTTTTCTTCCACATAACCACAACCTGGAAAATACTCCCCACCAAACCGAAAATTTCGTATATCTAGATAATTACTAAATAACTAAGATAAAAAGATGCAAATCGTTTCGCGCTAAGTTAAACAGATCAAATTCTTTAAATAGAAAGGAGGCTATTCGACATGAAATTTATCTAGAATTTTTAGAAGAATTCGAAAATCGGAAAATATGTCCCGCTCTTTTGAGAACTTTTATATTGAAATATAATTCAATTATATTGTCAAACTAAAATCAACATGGCTAAATGATGAAATGGTTGTAAGACTAATAAAAAAATTTAAAACATGTTATTTCTATAAAATGTGTATTCATATGAAGGGTACAGGGGAAAAATGATCTAAGCGCCATTTCCATAGGAAATTTTTTTATTATTGACTTCACAGAAAATTTTATTCTTGATAAAAGTTGGTGTTTGAAAAAAAACTAATTTTGACAATGCTAAATTAAAGATAAGTTATACAGGATACTCAATAAATACAAAAATTATGATTAAAAAATCAAAAACTTTGGAATATCGGAAAACCTTCTACAGAAAAATAAAGCTCGTATTAAGATAAAAATAAAAGTTAAATACCATTTTTTCCAAAAGTGAACCGCACCGTTGCGGAGAAAATCCATTTCAATTACTGAAAAAACCCGCTTTTTCTTAATTTTGTCCTTATTTTTTTCAGCAACGATGCACTTTTGGAAAAAATGGTATTTGACTTTTATTTTTACCTTAATAGGAGCTTTATTTTTCCTGTAGAAACTTTTCCGATATTCCTAAGTTTTTGTTTTTTTAACCACCATTTTTGTATTTTTTAAGTACCCTGTAATACTTAGTCTTAATTTAACATTGTCAAAATTAGTTTTTTTTTCAAGCACCAACTTTTATCAAGAATAAAATTTTTTGTGAAATCAATAATAAAAGTTTCCTATGGAAATGGCGCTTAGATCGTTTTTCCCCTGTACCCTTCGTATATATTTCATGAATGTTTCCATATTTTTAATTTTCGATTATTTTTGGGCACTTTAAATTTTGAAACTTATTATTATACGTTTTAGTCCGTTTTGGTGCTTTTAGTTAGTTTGGGTTAGTTCAATCAGCTTTCCTTTAGTTTTAATTTATTTTAGTAATTTGAACCCGGTTCCGATACATTATAACCAATTTTAATATTTTTGGTTAGTTTTGGTTACCCGCCAAAACTGGGTCGTTCAATCAACTATCGATTACTTTCGGTTCCGATACGTTATTACCAATTTTAGTGTTTAGAATAGTCGCCAAAATTGAATTGATCTGGGTTAGTTTTAACTTACCTAATATTATTTTTAAGCTATTCCGATACGTTTTAGCCCGTTTTGGTACTTTTAGTTACTTTTGGTTTGTTTTGGTTAGTCTTTCAATCAAATTTTGGTTACTTTCAATTTATTTTAGTTATTGAATTAATTCAAGTTAGTCGTCAAAATTCGCTTAATTTTGATGCTATTGGTTAGTTTTGGTTAGTCGTTCAATCGACTTTCGGTTAGTTTCAGTTAGTTTTAATTTAGTTTAGTAATTTGAATCGGTTCGGATACGTTATAACCAATTTAAATGTTTTTAACTAATTTAGGTTAGTCACCAAAATTCGGTTAATTTGGGTTAGTTTCAACTTATTTTAATAATTTTAATCTGTTACGATATGTTTTAGCACTTTTGGTGCTTTTGGTTACTTTTGGTTAGTCGTTCAATCGGCTTTCGGTTAATTTCAGTTAGTTTTAATTTATTTAAATCATATGAACCGGTTCCGATACGTTATAACCAATTTTACAGTTTTTGACTACTTTCGGTTAGTCGCCAAAATTCGGCTAATTTGGGTTAGTTTTAACTTACTTTCGTTCAATCAACTTTCGGTTAATATCAGTTAGTTTTAATTTATTTTAGTCATTGGAACCGGTTCCGATACGTTATAACCAATTTTAATGTCTTTGGTTACTTGCCAATATTCGGTTAATTTGCGTTAGTATTAATTTACTTTAACATTTTTAATCTGTTCCGATACGTTTTAGTCCGTTTTTGTGCTATTAGTTACTTTCGGTTTGTCATTCAATCAACTTTCGGTTACTTTCAGTTAGTTCCAATTTCTTTTAGTCATTTGAATCGGTTTCTATACGTTATAAGCAAATTTAATATTTTTGGTTAGTCGCTTAAATGCCTTTCGTTTTGGTTAGTTTTAACTTACTTTATTTTTTGTAACCTATTACGATAGGTACGTTTTAGCCTGTTTTGGAGCTTATGGTTACTTTTGGCTAGCTTTGGTTAGTCGTTCAATTAACTTTCGGTTGGTTTCAGTTAGTTCCAATTTATTTTAGTCATTTGAACCGATTCCGATACCTTATGATCAAATTTAAGTTTAAATAAACAAACTAACTAGCTGCTTAATTCTGCCGTTCTTTTCCCATTTTAACACATAAACATTAACTTATTTATATAACATACAAACAAAACAATATAGACGCATAACGTCTATTTACCCAAACAACGAATCTTTTTCTGTTTTAATTCCTATGAAAATTTATTGCACTCCGACCCAGGTAAGCGCGTATGATTGGCATCGAGTTCCAACTGCGTGGTGTCCTCGCTTCACTGAGCTTCACGGAGAAAATTTGATTCCGTACCCCACTAAACGAGCCGAGTGTCGCGGCTATAGTTTTCTTTAGGCTATGGCAGTAGACTACAACCCAGATGACATCCCTGGATGAAAACGCAGATGAGCCACACACAGAAGAGATAGAAGTCTACTTATGGGACCACACAAACACAACCCGTGTTAATTAGCACAGAGCAGGAGTGGAGTAACATTTAAACCTGCACCCAACATCTCAACGAATGAAAGAAGACACTATGAACTATTCGTGGCGTGAATACGAAGACCAGAACTATACAGGAGCCTCTCACAAGTTTTCCCTCCGGCCTGCAGTAGCAAGCCTTAGGCTTAAAATATAGGCCGGAACATAGCTGAGATTTTAGGTATGCCATTGGTGATTTCCATACCACCCCCCCCCCAGCTAGGGGTTAGGGGGGTGTACTTATAAGAGAGTTTCCTCGGAACACAGAGAAAACAAGCAAACGGGAAATAGATGGTTTCAGGCAGGCCAGCATGAAGAAACCTAAAAGATGCCTATGTCCAGGAGTAGACCGAAAGTGGCTGAAGAAAGAAATGAAGAAGAAGATTTTGTTAAGGAATAGCTTTGTATAAAGAATCCATTTAAAAAAAATCAACACTGCATAAATATTTTATCTTTTACAAGTCATAAAATCATATTTTGTGACAACGTGTAAGCAAAACCCAACTAAGGTTTTGTAGATTGCCATATACAATCTGCCCACTTAAGCAAAATTATGAGCTTCGAAGTTTTTTAGGATATAATAAAATAACATTTGATAAATAATAAATTTTTCGAGCAAAATGGTAAAAAACTTTGTTTTTGCATGCCAGTAAATTCATTCTTTTGAGATGACCTAGAATGAATGTGTCAATTTAAATTATGATCATCGAGATTTCTTGCGAAACATAAATTTTATAAAAAGTACATTTTCACATACACTTTCGTAAAATTAAAAATTAAAAATGATCATATTGGATGTAGAAATTCATATTTTTGAGGTAACCTGTAAACAGAAGTCAAGCTTCGAAAATTTTCAGTAAATATTAGTTTTTATAAAAAATAAAATTACGAAACTTGATAATTTAGTATATTTTTTTAAGTCCGTAATTAATTTTTTCAAACACTGATTTTTCTCAAAATGTGAAATTTCATAAATAACGTGTTTTGTGCATGTAATCGATAACAAAAAAGCTTTTTTACCACACCAATACAATTTTCCTTCATTTCATGAAAATTCCTACCACAATAAAATCACTAAAAAGGTTGCAAAGTCATCCCCTTATAGCACATTCCTTTTTCAAAGGGCTTTATATTGAAAGTTTTATATAGGATACGTAAAAAAGAAATGTCCGCTGACTGACGATAGTATTTCCTATAAAAGGTCACTGTACTTTATATAGATAAATTAGCGTAAGAGCACTTATCAGATGCCATTTATATATTTGTACAGGGTTAATCCGAACAGAAAGACGCTTTAGATATACGCACTCTAAATAAAATATATATCTGATTTCCCGATATAAAGTTTGCTACTAAAGAATGAAATTTGCTGCATTATCTCGCGAATTATCCGCGATATGAAAACCATTATAAACTAGTCGCCATCCTCCATAATGCAATAATTGCCACTAATGGATGAGATGTAATTAAAAGGTCAATCAGATAAAATAGAAACGTACCTAAAGAAAGTAAACCCCGAACTAAATACTATAAATAAACACGTCAAAATAGATGACCATGCGTTGGCGAGAGAATTAATTTCAGAGATTTAATTTGTCGGCTTGAATACATTACTCATGGGATACCTCTTTTTGTATGACCGTTCCTTTTTGTGTAAAGATTTTAGAGGAAAGCCTTAGGGATTTATCTACGGGGGTGAATTATAAAGTTTCAATTAACTTTGATGATAAAAAACATTTAATTTAGTTCCATGGAATATATCTTGTTGCTGAAATTTAATACCGCTACGATTCAATAAAAACACGGATTGGAAAAAGTAATATTGTAAGAAAAAAATGAGAGACGTTTAAAATTAAACCTTTATTAGTTTTATATTGCCGATTTTTTTTCAAATGTAGTTCTTTTAATGTGCTAAATATATTCAAGATTCAAGATAAAATATGCGCTTAAATAAGAGTTAGTAAATTCTTACGTCATTTTTCATAATCCTCTTCTCTTCTCTGCCAAGTTTTTGGCAAGAACATTAGGTCTATAGTAAATGGGTGAAATATTCATAAACGGACACCACTACACATTTTCATGTCGCCGAACATTCCATGCAGTGGCGATTTTTTAATGTGCTAAATATATTGAAGATAAAATAAGCGCTTAAATAAGAATTAGTAATTTCTTAATTTATTTTTCAAAATCCTCTCCCCTTTAGATTATATAGGTCTTCCCGCAAGTTTTTGGAAACAAAATTAGGTCTTTAGTAAATGAGTTAAACATTCATAAACGGACACCCCTAAACATTTTCAAGTCGCCGAACACTCCATGCAGTGGCGGACATAGAACCTTCAGGGCCTGACCCAAAATCGTTTTTCGGGCCCTCTCCATCGTTTTATCACAGCTTATTCAATAACCAGCTACTCATCTTGCGGCGGCTCCTTTGATTTGGGAAAGTCAAGTGAAAATTTTAGAAGAGGGCCATGAGTTAATATTTTTCTAAACGTCTGGGCATCTGAAAAATACTTTTGACAGTTCGCTTAATTTAAAATACGATGTTTTATCGTCTAAAATCCGTTTGAAAACTATTTTAAATGGCAAAATTGTATAAAAATCCGAAATTTCGGGTCTTTTTAGGGCAATAGCCGTAGCTTGGGACGAATTTGCCGTGGATTTTGAAGCGAATATTCATTTTAAATTCAGTTCGCTTCGTGTCATTACATTGCCTAAAAAATCACGAGACCGTGAAACTGATCCGCCCAGAGCACTGCAACGATGCGCAGTGCCCGACACTAGAACTTTCCGATTCCGCTAGAGATGAATAGCTGGTTATTGAATAAGCTGTGGTTTTATTTGTGATCACAGCCCGCCGCAGCCGCGGGCGTGGCTAATTCGCCGAAGGCGTAAAGGAGGTGCCACGACCAATTTTCGCTCAAAAGCGTTCAAAAACAAAAATGTCATGGGCCCCTTGGGACCAACATATTTATATTTAAAAATAAGAAGAAGAGGAAAAACGAGTTTACTATTTACATTAAATCAAACCAGCTTTCTCATAGATATGAAGAATTCAATAAAGCTTCTAATACTGTAATTGTAATAAGAATATAGTTATTACGTTTTTAAATAAAAATATATAAGATATTTTAATAGTTACTTACTAAATTTTTAATAATTAACAACAGACACAGTCAATACAATTAATAGCATTTTCCCCGCTTGACCCTCTGTTATTAATTATAATCATTGATTGAATTATAGTTTAATTAATTTAAAATTAGGCTCACGAGCATTGTTAAGCATGAGCATATTTTTAGATTCGGAACGGCTATTTTCCCTTTGGGGCTATGTGACCTTGTCCCTCCAGGCCCAGGCGGTAGATATACCACTGGGCTCCTCCTCATTTTTTCGTCTAGTTTTATTTATCGTGGAGTGGGATGATTTGTATAAAAGTTATTTATATTTTTCATATTTTTCACAGCTACCAAAAATAAAAATATATAATGCGAATAAAAATGTGTGTTCGTGATATATAGAACAATTATTACGGAACAAACACATGAATCTGGAATATATCGGTTAATTTATTTTTTTATATATTTAAATTTTCGTGGGGCCCCCTAAGCTCTGGGGGCCGGAGGCAGAGTGCGTCGTCTGCGTCACCTTAAATCCGCCACTAATTCCATGATAGAATGAATAAATTGATACGCGGCAAAATATTCTTTGCACGTAGGCCACTCGTCTGGACCAATTAAATGCCTACTCATACACCAATACAGCCAAAAAGCACCACCTTTCTCGTCTGAATCCTTCTTATGTCTTCCGAGATCAGCACGTAGCTCCCAAAGTGCACTTCTCTTATCCTCGCCAACTCAAGATAATTGTTAGCAAGAACATGAGTGGACAATAATTCCTCGTCCTCCAAGCACCATCTAGATTCCAGATCTTCCAAGATTCGCTGTAAGGCAAATGCCTATTTAAGAGACAGTATCCTTTGAGGAGCTCCGCCAGAAGTCTCATGTCCCCCTTCAGAGACAGCAAGGTGCTGGGTCACCCAAGAGTAACCTAGACTGCATTATTTCAGGGGTAGTATGTCATAGAACCTTGGCCCGTACATGCATTGCGTTTCTTAGGATGGCAACGGCTGTATTGTAGAATAGACTATTACAGGCTCAGGCCACATTGAGCGTATTGCGGAACCACGTTGCGTCACATTCCATATGTGAGTACATGTCTAAAACACCTCTCATCAATGTTATCAACGGACCCTCCTCACAACGATTTCATATCAAATTTGGAATGGAAACTATTAAACATTTAGGTCAAAACACCTGAACTTCTGGTAGTTAAAAAGCTAAGTAGGTCTATATTTAGTACTCGGTTTTATTATAGGTTAGGTAAAATTTCTAAAGAAGGTTTCAATACCTATCATTTTTGGAAAAAAATAGGGTAACAATGTATTCAGCTAAAAGAAGATTTTTTAAGTTTGGAAGATAAAATATCAGTGATAAAGTCACCTGAAAAAAGTTATATTTACTTCTAGTTTTGGCCAAAAAATTTCAAATAGGAAAGACTGACATTTTAAACGAAACACTGGCATTAATAAGGCTGTATAATAAACATAGACATTTGTAATAAAAAACGAAGATGATGCCATTGTTTCGATAGTAAACGACTGATTTTGAAAATTAAGAAGTAGAAACATTCAATTATTTGAACCACTGCTCCAGATGCCAATAGAGAACTAAATTTAAACTTTGAAGCTTCCAATGATTACCTCGAGAAGTTTTGCTAAAGTTCAAACATTAAATTTAGGATTCTGGAGAAGCTGCAAATGTAAGCCTTGATGAAGATTGAGAGTGGAACGTCAAGAGTTTTTCAACGCCGACGGGACAGGTCTTTATTATCGAGCCTTACCAAGACAAAGTTTTGCATTTTGCAATGAAAAGTGCAAGGGAGGTAGGTAAATCTGCCAAAAAAAAGACTGACAGTATTATTGTGGACAAGCCAAAAAGAAGAAAGAGAAACACTTTTGGTAATTGGAAAAAGTACCAATCCGCGGTGCGTTAAAAGCTCTGGCGATGATAAATAAGCTGCTGATCGACAGGTACTATAAGAAGAAGACCTGAGTGACCCGAGAAAAATTAAACATCTAAAAATAATTAACTTTTTCTTAGACTATGAAACATAATACCCCCATATTCAGCTAACCAATATTTCGTTAGATTTTTTGCTACCCAATACTACAACACAATGTTAGCCGCTAGAACAAGGAATAATAAACAGCTTTAACACCCTATATCCCTATATAGAAATTATTTGAAGAGATGAATGTAATCATCTGTAGAATATTCTTTACCAATGGCTAAATTGGAGAAGTTCATAGCGTTCAAGCCTTAATTTGGATAGTGTATAAGAATGGAAGAATGGTTCAAGCAAAAACAATAATATTGAAAAGTGCTTTATTAAGTGCAGTTTTTAGGAAAAAAAAATGATGTAGGAGAAATCGGGAAAATTCCAGGGCTAGAGAGCTTAGAAAATGATTTAACATTATCAACAATTTGCAAAAGTAATGGAGATGACAATTTATGAACTACGTGAAAATCGATTCGGCACTATTAACGGGAAGTTGTACTAGTGATTATAAAGAAAATGAACAAATGTTCTACATTTCTGACACTGAGATCGACTATAAACTAAAACTTACTTGAACTGTTAGTAATATAATCAAAAATTAATAGAACTGGAATAAATTTTTATATCTAAAAGAAAGACAGTAATTTCGGAGGTAATTATGAATGTTGAATCAGAAATTATAAAAATAATGTTTAAGCGAAAAAGGAAATAAAAATTGATAACTATTTTAAGAAGTAATATAAATTCGAAATTATGTCCATTGTAACGTTGTAATTACATCTGAATATTATATCGCGAACTTATCTTTGTGTCCGGTAAATTGTGGTATCGATTGCCACAACATTACTACTACAAGTGGATTTCAGTACCCCGACCCGGTTGACAGCGAGCGCCTTCCGAAGATCTGCATGAAAATAGGATATATCGAAGGAAGTTAAAATTGACGGCTCTTCTCGTTTGGAGTTCCCTCCACGAAGGTACCTTATGGCAATTAAGTTTTCAACTGCTGGTTGGTGATTGCCAGATAGCATTTTTCTGTTAAAATTATAAAGCGTTGTGACGTGTATCTTTTGTTAGAGTACCGGCTATGCTGTTGTGAAACTTCGTGTGAAAAGCGGTGTGATAACTAATTTTTTTTTAAAGGTAGGTTCGACCCATCTGCTTTTTAGTATATGGCTAAAAAAATCGTTTGTCATTTCACCAGGGATTTTCCGAGAGACCACTGCCCATATGCTTGGGGCCTTCCTTATCTGAGTAGGAGCCCAGCCCCAGCGTAGACCAGACCGAGAGTTTAGTGTAGCCTGGTTATTCCGACTGGTACCTTTCCCTTGAGGACAAAACACATCGTCAAGTCTGGTAGGATCAATTTCAATTAATAACAAGTCAGCACTGCTAATATATTGAGCTTTGGTCTCGATTTATCGTGCTACTACCTTTAATTTTTCAAGTACAATGACTAAATATAATCTACCGAGAAACACATACTAGAAATATTACTTCCAGAGATACTGAGTTTTAGTTCGCTGAATATATTTAGTGATTTTAATAAGAGATTGTAACTCTTTTACCGTTTTCTCTCTTAGTATTATCTAAATTTACACGGTACAATAGGGCGGCTATGCCATTTAAACTAAGTTGATTATATCTAGCTGTTAAGCCCATGATAGAAATGTAATTTAACTTATTTAAACCTTGCTATTAAACTTCTCGACCAAATATCGGTAGAATTGAGCTCAACTCTCCTTACGTAAGCGGGTATATTTTTATTATTCCCTTCAGTAAATTCCCCTTTAGTTTAGCGTTTTGAAGACATTTTATAGGTTTCTAGAATCCAGCTGCCGAGGGAGTAAGTAAGAGTGGTTTAGCGAATATTTATTCCCTAATATTTGCAAAAAATAGTTGTTATATGTAAGCAACTGTAACTGAGTAGTGTTAAACTTTTTAGAGATAATTCATGTAATACAACAGTATTAAATTTTCTTTGAAAATAATTCATCTACTGGAATATTATTAAGTTTATTATTATTATTAAAGCAATTCATCTAAATAAATGAATATCATTAGGTTTTTCATTAAGACTTAATTATTGTAATTAATATAAAAATAGTTGGAATACTGTTTACCACCAGTGATATTGATAGCCATCGGTAGTGATTCTCTATCGCATTTAAAAAAAAATAGTAACTGTCAGTCGATAGTATTTCCTTAATTCGGGAAAGGTATATTGTTACACATACGCAGTGAGTTTTAATAAACTGGTTATTTGTATTCCTGGTTTTTATTTTGGAAACTGTATTTATGCTATATTTCAATCTCATTCTATTTCTTTACGCTCTTTCACAGGGCAGTTTTATTATCCGATTTTCAGACAGATAGAATTTCTAATAAATTTCTTGCAGCAAAAATTCAGTGGCGCACGCTCTAACTGCCATAAACTTTAATCCACGCCTTTAAAAAGAAGAAAACTATAATCGACTGAGTGAGTCAGGCATATGTACAGCTGAATGAGTGGTTAGCGAATAAAGCTGGTTACAACATTTGTAATGGCGTGATAGGGCGGCCAAAACCATATATTCCCTAACAGATATTTTGCAACATTTTTATAAATTAACGCTACTAAAATTACACGAAAAAAGACCATCTAATTATTTTTAATGTTATTTAACGATGTTTATGTATAGACAAAGCCGAATGGATCTTTAGAAAATGCAAAAGAGGACGCCCTTAGCGCCTTACTCCTCGAATGCCTGCGAGCACGCTCAATCCATTAATGCGGAAGAAAACACCTTATGGAAACAAATTTTGTTTTTGAAGCAAAACAGTTGGAGCAAGAGACGCGAAATTTTGCATACACGCATAAAATATAGCCTCGAACTTTGCATTGAATGGCGATGTTACCAATTTGTACGTTTGTAATTTTATTTTTAAATCTATCAATTATTTACTAAAAATTATAAAAAGGCAATTTAAGACTATATACCAAATTTCAGATCGACAACAGTTAACTTTCTTACGTGTTTTTATGCGTTTGTATAGTAAGAGGATCAGATTCCAATTTAGTAATGGATAAACATAAGATAAGCCAATCAGCTAATTTTAAAGACTAAGAAATTAGTAAATTAGCATATTAAAAATACACCTCTTAAGAATATTATAATAATAGAAGCAAATCCGAAATGGAATCGCATTTCATATTACGAATGTAATAAAACAAGCTGCATATGTGACAAAATTTATTCCCACAATTACCAGCATTAAAAGAATGATATAGAATTATTATAGGTAAGAGCAGAAAAATGAAGATATTAACAATTTAATTTATTTGTTGTTGGCACAAATACTATTTTGCAGAATAATTAACATATAAAAATAAAAATGCACTGGTATGGTGGTAACATATTCATCAAAGAAATTCACTGGAGCAGTGGTTACGTGCAATGCTCCACATGTGATCTATCGAGACTTTTTCTGGAAAGTTAATATTATTGTTCTATAACTACCTGATTATGATTTAAGTTTTTAATGGAATATCTTCTGATGACCAGAATGATACCATGCATCGTTCTTGATTATTAAAGACTTTGCACGAAGATTCAGAAGCTGCTGAATTTTAAATTAGTTTTGAATATGTAATTAAAAGTCTATGTTGTCGCCAAAATCACACACTTTTGAATATTAAATTGGTGCTTAATGAAGCAATCTTTTGTTCCAGTGGATACCACAATACATTGATTGGGTCAACTATTCCTTACGTGTTAGTCTGCATATTGTTTAATTCCCGATGCCAGTCTTTTTTGAATACATTTCAACTATTTTTTTTAACACGGCAAAGAAGTAGCTAACAACGCTTATTAAATTTTATTGTTTCTAGGGCGTCAATTGGTTGGTTCATTTATTTTTAATTATATTTCAAGTGGTGAAAGGTACCTTAATATGATAAGAAATCAAATAATTCGAGCAGTTCGTCAAACATGTCCTACAAATGCAGTTTTTCGACGGTTATGGATTCAATAAGACGGTGGCCTCATCCATACCACATTTCAAGTGAGAGCCCTTTTAACAGAAACCTTTGGCCAAAATATGATTTCTTTAAATATGCCAATTGCATGTCCAGTTAGGTCACCAGATCTCATATTGTTAGATTTTTATTCATGTAGCCATGTTAAAAATGAGGTGTACGAGTTTGATCCTCCAGAAAATGTAGATATTTTAAGGTATCGAGCAACAGATATATTTAATTCAGTAATCAGGAAGACTATAGGAGGTGTTGAACAATAATATCAGAAGTATCAGATGGCAAATAGCCAGCACTGTGCACATTTACATGAAAACGTGAACTAACATTATATTTTGTTTATCAAATAAATCAAAAGCTGTCACATAAGCTGAAGTAGCCATTTTAAAAATCAGTTATTCTTATTAGGTATCTACAAATATTATTAATCAGAATTGACATGCAATGTCTCGACAGAAGTCGATTTATAGACTATTTCGGATGTATGCATCAAAAGGAGTAGACTAGTCAGTTATCGTCGGTGTCATATACTGCCCTGTAGGAATTCTCGAACTATGTGGCATGCACTAGGTAGGACTGCTCTCTGAAGGTTTGTAGTGTAGACCTACTGCTTTAAGGTTTCGTTCCAGGTTGTTCAGTATCAGTCCGGTTGATGATACGATGATCGGTATCACGTGTTTGCCAATTGTCCAGTTGCCACATTTATTGTATTTCAATGGACATTGGACAGCTCCGCGTATTTAGCCTTCATCTCTTGGAATTTTTCCAATATGTTGTTATTGTTGGGTATAGCGACATCTATCAAATATGCTGTTCTCGTTTATTGTTTACCAGTACTACGTCAATCCGAATATTCGTCGTCCGTCTATGGGTGATAATTACCCGGCCGTAGGAATTACTTTCAAAAACTGGGTTAGAATGATACTTGTAATAGGGCACATAGGTGTTAAGCAACCCGTAGTTATTAGCCAGTATTTGGTGTATGATATTGCACACCTGGTTATACCGCTGCAAGCAGTTAATGTTAGCCAAAAAAATACAGCCAAATGTTATATACTGTATTGTTTCAGACCTTTCGTCGCACTTTCTGCACTTGTCAAAGAATCAATGGACCTGCCTTTGATAATGAACTTGGTGTAATTTCGCGTGTTCATGACTTGATCTTGTATGGCCATCACGGATCATTCTGTCTCAGGAAATAGCACACCATCCTTCAACCACCTGTTGAGTGCTTTTCTGTCTATATGAAGCTGATCCAAAACGTTGTAGTAGGCCAGTCAGTCTTCTCTTCTAGGTAACGTTGTTCGTATATTTGAGACTCTAGGGTGGTGCTTACTATGCTTGGTCATCATTGTGCGAGTAGTTCGTTGCAATTCCTCAAGCTATAAAGCTATAAGTCAGAACAGGTACAGGTTGGGTATTTATTGCTGTATTGAGACTTCCAGCGTTTAATTCTGTTCTTAGTAGAGCTTTTACTCGTTGGAGATACTGATCTTTGATCCTCGTCTGTCCTTATTTTTCTGGGAGCAATTGAGCTTGTTGAAAATCAAGATATTTGTAAGTTTCTCCTTTGTTCGTAGCTTGGACTATGTCTCCATTTGACAGCGCAGCATCACCATGAATCATTTTTTCTTTTTCGATCCTTACATTGCTTTACATTATTTCATTCTGAATTCCATCCGGATGTCGTTCCAGAAGGTGTAAGTCGCATCAATTAGGTATTTTAACTACCTGTCATTTGCATTGTATAGCTTCATGTCATCCATGTACATAAGATGAGAGATAGTCTGGTGGCTCTCTCTGTTAGCTTTAATGTTAAATCCCTTTCATGTACCATTAACAAACGTGGACAGAGGATTCATGGCTAGGCAAATCCAAAGTGGGCACAACAAGCCACCATGGAAAATTGTTCTATTAGTATATATCTCATCGAAAGTAAGAGATTGATCCCCGCTAAGTACCCTTAGGCTTGTTCTCCATTGCTGCTTAATAGTAGCTAGGAAATTGATGATGGTAGGTTGAACTCTATACATTTCTAACACGTCCAAGAGCCAAGAGTGGGGCACACTATCAAAAGCTTTTTGTAGTCTGTAAAGGCGGTGTGCAGATATTGTCGCTTTTCCCGAACTTGCTTTAGTATTACCAAATCGATTATAAGTCTTTCTTTACATTCCTCATGGTCTGATGCATCCTTTCTGTTCTTCAGCTAACAGATTATTGCTTTGTATATAATGCTAAATTCTGTTGGCAATGCATCTTGTTAGGAATTTGTACATGGTCAGCAGACACCTAATGGGTCGGTATTGGTACAAGTCTTCTGTCCTAACACCTGCATTAGGAATGCAGGTGTTCTTTCTAGATGGAGCATAATTGCAGTAAACTGATGAGTGAGATGTTCATAAAACACGATGTTGTCTACTCTTGACGATTTACAGTCATTTTTGTCCTTTATGGTACCGGTCACTTCCTCTTATAAAGTTATGAAAGTCCATTTGGGGTGTTCCAATCGCATCCTGCTGTGTTTGAATACATCTAGCGTTTCGATTATGCTCTTTCGGTAGAGCCAGATGCTTGAACAGCACCGGTTGCTATATAGGTAAACTGCAGACGCCTAAGGTTCTGCCATAGCGCGACTGCAATATAAATGATAGATATAATACCCCGTTACGTTTCGTCTTCAAATATTTGAACACATAATGCCTGGGCGCAACCAACAACAACTAACACAACTGTATATTACGATCGCCCTATGGCTAGGTCCTATCGCGTCTGCTGTTTACGTATATGCTACCGAGTGCGATGCTCTTTTTTCGGTAACTTTTCTAAGCGTTGGCGTTGGTAGCGTTGTTATTATTGAGTTTTCGATAGAACTACCTTTGGTTGTTGTTAAAAACGTTTATTATTATTATTAAGTAATTCAGTGTGAGGACATAATCAGCAGGATAGTATCCATATTTTCTCTTTTCTCTGAAAAAGCTGTTCCTTAGGAGAAATTACCTTTAATGACTTTAACCATAACTCCATAATTTTAATGCTAACTTGTTACATTGCGTTTCCTCTGCAATTCTTGCAGCAAATACTTAATTAAAACGTTTGAAGTAAAATAAAAAAAAATCTTGTTTATGATTACATTCTTCCCGAGGCGAGGGTGGAAACAAAAATGAATATGTTCCTCTTTCGGGAGGAAAGTAAGAAAACTACCTACCTAGCGTGAAAAAGTGACAGTTTCCTCTTACCCCTGAGGCAGTCTCTTATTATATTTGGAAATAATATTTGACTCTATAAAAACTTTTATCATGCTATTTTCTTCTCTCTCAATAAATAAACATACTCTTGAGGAAGATGCAGGATTGTATATTTTGGTTCATTTTATTACTATAACAAATGAAGAACATTTTATGAAAGAAAATTTAGTTTTCACACATACAGATATTTTTTACAAAAGTAAACTTTCCCATAGCTTCCAGTAATAATTTGTCTCTCACGATGCAATAAGTCTGACCCTCAAAGTAAGTGGCGTTTCGGAATAGTTCCGTGATTCAACAAGATCATATTTAGTTTAGCTTGGTGTTCGTTTAATCGATACGCTTAAAAGTACAGCAAGCTAGACGAAGGTCAATAAAACTTAGAAATTAATCCGGGAAAGTGAAGTCGAATGTTGACAGAACTAAAGATGGTTTATTAATATGATCATATCGAACTTTAAGAACCATTTGCTTTAGTTTACTAATATGAATTTTATAAGACCGAATATTCATTGTCATACCAAATTGCAGAAATATGAAAATATGTTTGCTTTAAATATTGAAATTAGCATAATATGCTTTTTTACTGAATTTATTCCAAGTAAAAGGCTTTAGGAGGCATTTAATAATATGAGGTTTTATCTAAGGAATTGTAAGGTAACAGTTGACGACATCGAATTTAAATATCACGTTATATCAGGCGCTCAATAAGGTCATTTGGTCAATGACCCACCTAATTTTAATTTAATTGTATTTTTTTTATTATCAGCTGGCAACAAATACCATAGATTAAGAGCAAATCAGGCCCCTCTTATTACTAGCGACGAGGACCAGGTAGCAATAATTAGACAAATGAAAGAAGAAAAGGGCCCCAGGACCAGATAATTTACATTCGGAATTTTAAAAACTTCTTGACGACAAGGGCATTAAGCAATTTACACATATCATTAATCATATCTACGAAACAGGTAGGTAACTGCGTGCATGAATGGATGAAATTAAAATTTATAACATTACCAAAAAAGCCAGGAGCAACGTCATGAGCCACTTAATAAAGATATTCTTGAAAACGATTCGTAGCAGGACACAATTTGGATTTTATGACGCAATGGGAACAAGAGCGCTCTTTAGTATTTAAGTGTTATTCCAAAGTTGTTGAGATGTTACATTGTTCATCATTATCGCAGATAACCTAGAAGCCCTGCAACAAACTATGAAAAAAGTGATAGAAATTAGTCAGGTTTGCTATAAATCTAAATAAAACTAAATATATGGTGATAAGTAAAAATAATATACTAACCCAAACTAACTCATTAGCGGGTTATAAAATACACATACTTGGGAATAATATTAAATGACCATTGAGATAATTCACAAAAAACTGAATGTCACATCAAAAAGAGCTGTTTATTTTAAAATTGCATCACTCCTTCGTTGTTATGTATTCTACGTCTTGCTCTATAGAGCGGAGTCCTGGATTTTGACTGAAGCCATCATTATAAAACTGACAGGTTTTAAAACATGGCTGTATCGCAGAATCTTGAGAATATCTTGGGTAGATCGTGCGACCAACGAAAAAGTTCTTCGAGGAATGAATAAAGTCACAGAAATAATATCAGCCATAAAAACTCGTAAATTAGAATACCTGGGCGATATAATGCGTAACAAGGAAATACCTAATTTATTGCAACAAATATTAAGACGTAAAATCCCAGGCATAGAGACCGACCGAAACTTGTTTTCGGTTTTCGACCATTTTGGGCCAAAATATCCTTTTCGGCCGATTTCGTTCGCGAAGCCGAAAAAAATCTCGTCGCCCGTGTCACTTTTGCTGGCTAACCAGGAGCACATAACACCTTTAGGTGGTTACTTTTGCTTCGTTCTTGGTTGAGTCAGCACGCTGCCAGCTGCACCATGACAGCATGGTGAGGATGATCGTCGAACTTCGAGGCAAACATTTTAATAATAAAGCGAATACGAATCGAATAAGCTATTACACCAATGACGATGCATTGGCCAGAAGGCCGAATGAGATTTGATTTCGATTTCGAGAAGTAAAGAAGCACATGGTTTATCTCCTGATATTTTGGTAGGCTGCTTGGTTTTTATCTGGAATTTCTGTAAATTGTGACAGAAATTTGAAATTTGTTTTCTTTTTTCGTTTTTGATTTTACACAGAATTTCGATTTCGGTTGTAGGCCGAAAAGGAACTTTGTTCTTGTTTTCTGTTTCGGCCGAAAAGAAAAAACGGTTTTCGGTCGGTCTCTACCTCAACACCAATTGCGACATAACGGTGTGTACTATTCTAAAATCTGGATATTCTGTGATCCAGTATTTTACGAATACTGAAAGCAACGTACCATTGCATTGGCAGAAAAGTTGATTCGCAGACAAATAAAAATCCAATTGTTTTGCGTGGACTCCATATTCTAATGTTTGATTAAAATATGGTCTGAATGAACACCATTTTTTTTAAATTTGACTTCTATGAATGATCTGCAAATTTTGGGCTCATTTTTGTAATGATAGAACAGACTGCAAGACAACAACTGCAGTTGCATCATAATGGTCAAAAACTTACTTTTTTTCATTTTCCACCGACCCCGCATCCTTGAAACTCTTAACTAATTGACATATTCCATGTATTGAAACTATTTTTTTAGGGCAGCAGAAACTTTTATCAAGAATGATTTTTCTTCAAATTATCGAAAAACGACATGTTTGATCGATTTGTCCCTCTTTCCTGGATATATTTTTACACAACCATGTTCGTGTTTTCATACACACATAGAAAAGATCTCTTGATATAAAAACAGCGAGAAGTTCAGATCATTCCTCTCCTTATGAAGAAATAAATATTTATTTTGAAATACTTTTTCTCGCCATAAGAACATGTGAAGTTCAAATATATTTTTTTTTATTTGAATCCGCTGAGGTGAAGAAATACTTCTCTGGACACAAAGTAATATTCTTTTGCCACATATGAAAGTCAATATGCTCTTGGAATAACGTTAATTTCCTCAGTTTGAGAACTCTTTTCTATGTGTGTATTGTTATAGTTGTCAGGTAAAAAAAAGGTCTATGCAAAGATAAATGTCAAGTCAAACTGGGATCCTTAGATTAGTCTACTTATTACCCACAGAAGAACGCAAAAAATCAACAATATTCGAATATAGAATTATTAAAAAAAAAAATGAGTTTTCTAAAGTGGTAGAACAAGGAATCAAAATGGCCAGAAATGCTATATGGCAGCAATTGTTGAGACGTAGGAAAACTAAGAGGAGCGGATGGATATACTGATCATTTCTTGGTATGGGCAAGAATCACATCACAAAATAATCTGCCGAACAATCCAGTAATAGAAAATAGTAAGAATAAAAGAAAATTAAACAAATAAAGGATTGCAACAGATGATAAATTACCTCAGATAGACAGAAAAATAGAACGTAAGCGATACCAACAGAGGCTCAGCATGGAACGACATACACGAAACAGTGAACAGTGCATCTGTCCACGTCTTAAGAAGCAAAGAAAACACGCACAAGACATGCTTTGATAAAAGTTGCCACGAAATGATGACAGACAAAGAAAATATCCCAGAATGTCAAAGAAAGACTCATAACAACAGATATGGAATGCGGTAGTAAAAATGAGTGGAGCGAAAAAGAGATAGACGACAGAAATCTGGAAATAGAAGATTGACAGAACAGCAGAAAAAAGCAAAATTTCATAATAATAGCAGTCAACAAAACGGGCTACCAACTTAAGGGCCAAAAAATAAGGGCTATGATATTATTAAGAATGTTTCAGTACTCAGAGGAGGAAGATATCAATTATTATTAATTACTCAAGTAAATGTTTGTCATAGCAATATATTGAATGAGTAAAATAATAAATAAAATTAAAGCAGAGTTAAGGATTTTCCAGAGGGACTACTTAAATATTCTTATATAAAAATAATAATAATAAGTAAAAAAAGTTCTTCTTCTTCAGTACCATGTCCTCTCTGAACGTTGGCTATCATCAAAGCAATCTGCACCTTGTCAACAGGTATTCTTAAAAGTGTCGTTGTACTAACACCATACCATTGCCTGAGATTCTTTAGCCAGGATATTCGCCTACGAGCCGGGCCTCTCCTGCCTTCAATTTCTCATTCTATAATTAGTTTTGGAAACTCGTACTTTTCGGTTCTTAAACTGCGGCCAAAATATTCAAGTTTACGTTTTTGATGGTATACAGAACTTCAATATCTTTACTTATCCTACGAAGGACATCCGTATTACCTACTCTGTCGACCCAAGATATCTTGAGCATTCTACGTTATCACAACATTTCGAATTCCTCTAACTTTTTACACACAACATTGGTCAGTGTCCATGCTTCTATGCCGTAATAAAATCTTAAACACATAACAACGTAGCACACGGATCCGGAGATCGATGTTAAGGTCGCGACTATTCACGACCAGTTTAATTTTGGTAAAAGACGCTCTGGCCTGCTCGATTCTAGTACGGACTTCTTGCATGTTGTCCCAATTCTCATTAAGCTGATAGCCCAGGTAATTATATGTTACGATGCGCTCGACTTGTTGGCCATTTACAACCAGCGCGCCTCTAATATTTTTCTCTTTAGAGATAACCATCCATTTTGTTTTTCCAATATTCATGCTAATCCCAACTTCGGAGCTTTTATCTGCAACCTAGTTCATCAACTCTTGCAGACCTTCCATAGTACCTACAACAGTATGGTCAGCATATCTCAAATTATTGACTTTTATTCCGTTAATGGTCAGTCCCTCTTCACAATTGTGAAGTGCCTCCTCTATTATTTTATTACTGTAGAGATTAAACAGTAGCGGCGATAGTATGTAACCTAGGCAAATGCCTCTTCGTATTCTAACCTTTCCAGATAATTGACCATCAATTTTAATTTGTGCAGTCTGATTCCAGTATAGATCAGCAATTATTTTTAGTTTTTCGTGCTGGACTCGATCAAAAGCTTTTTCATAGTCTATAAAGCATGCATGTATTGGTACTAACCAAAGACATTTTGCGTTTAAATGTCTTTGGTACTAACACAACTCTAGAACGCTGAACTAAGATCTGAACACCAATCAGTGCTTCTCTGGTACCGAAACCTTTACGAAATCCGAACTGCGTGTCATCCATAAAGGCTTCGCATTTTGCGTAAATTCTATTATGTATAATCTTAACAAATATTTTCAGCATGTGACTCATTAGATTAATTAGGCGGTAATCACTGCATTTCTTTGCTGCGTGTTTTTTTGGAAGCGTAACGAACGTTGATCTTAGCCAGTCAGCTGGGATTCTACCACTGCGATAAATCAAATTAAACAGTTTTGTCAAAGTGGTCAACGAGTCTTCGTCTTTTACAAGCTTTAAAACTTCGTGGGTCATCCAGACCCTTTTCTTCATTCTGGGCTCCGGTTTGCACAAAAGTGCTGTGCTTTCGTCAATGGCGTCCCTGACACCTTTCCAGACCTCCTCCGTATCTTGATCAGCAGATATATTTATGTTTTTAAGTCTTTTGCTTAGTTCAGTTTTAAGCTCATCTGCTAGAATGGTGTTTTTTAGTTTGAAAATTTTCGGTCTGGGTCTGTGCTTTCCAGGCAGATTTTTCCTAAGAGCCAGTTTCATTTTGGCGACGACTGGATTGTGATCTGTGATCTGAGTTCACGTCTGCGCCGGGGTAGGTTTTTGCGGACTTAATGCAATTTCTAAATCGCCTATTAATTAGTATGAAATCTATTTGATTCCTGACGATTTTCTATGGTGTGGGTGCGTTAGAAGTCCAAGTGTAAAGGCATCTGTGTGGAAGGTTAAAGAAAGTATAAAGCCACTCCCCTGACAAGACTGAAACAGGCGGTCTCCACGCTCATTCGATATATCTAGTCCGTACGTTACAACGATTTCCTCTCTTTGAGTGACTTTAAGTTTTTTTATTGAAGTTCCCCATGGGTGATTTCCGACTTTTTGGTGATATTAGGGCGGTGTGCAACTTGGTCGTAAAAGCTTCTATGACATCATCTGAGTGCTCACTGGATGGAGCGTAAACCTGAATTATATTGATGTTAAACGGCTTGGAATTTAGTTGAAGGAGCATTACATGATCGGGTATAGGGACAAAAGAGTTTACTGATTTTTGGGTCTCTTTACTAAAAATGACTCTAAGGCGGTTATAGTGATTTGGGTCATCATTGCCAGAGTAATAGATGTGATGGTCGTCTATCTGGCATTTACCTGAGTTAGGCCATCTGACTTCACTAACTCCTAGAATCTCTATGTTTAATCTTTTCTTCCCTTTGATGGCATTCTTAGATTTTTCGTCTGGAACATATTTCGCATGTTCTAAGTTGACTGGCCCGGAGATTCTTAGCACCCTCTAGTCATTTAAGACCTGCCGGGGACTGAAGGCCTGAGCTTTTGGTCTTCCAGTAATTTTGATCATGTTCTTCCTGGGGAGAATACTGAGGTGATTTCCGTTGCCTTCCTCACCGCAGTGCTAAAACCGCTTAGACCACCTTAGTTGGGTGGTTTAGAGTCGTTTTTCTTTTGTAACCAAAAGTACGCCTACTAATCACTTTTAAGCTGCTGCTGCCCAGCATTGATTTCTAACCATATCGTGCGTGGCACGTGGAGCTATAGGTGAGAGCTGACTGTTCTGTGAAGGCCAGTGGTTTGAAACCATCTCCAGTCTATGCCTCTCGATGCGACTGCCTTGAACTAAAAGTGCTACATCTACAGTGCAGCCTGTGGCTCTAATAGGTTTAGTTTATCTATATTGAACATTTTGGTAGATATCCACACTTTAGCACTTAATAACAGAATGGAGTAAAAACTGGTATTTTAAATATGAAATATCGCAAGTTCCATCTGATTCTACTAATTTGCGATAAAAACTTCAAATTGAATTTTGGCACACTTCGTCTTCAATATTTACTAGGCATCCAGGCTCGCCATGAATAACATAGACAATTAAGTTAAGGGAGAATGTTATCAACCTAATTAAAATCATGAACGGTGCAGCGGTGTTCTGTAATAAAGGGCCTTTTAAAGTTAAATTAAAATTTGTTTGCCATAAAGTGTTGAATGGTTCTCCCCGTCGGCGTTGCGTCGGCTATTTGGCATGCATAGGAAATTCTAATACAAACTGAAAACAAGTTTTAAATAATTAAAGAGATTTTTGATTCCATAAATCTCACATAGCATGGGTTAGTAATATATTTTGCAGTAAGTATTTAGTGATGGTTATTAAGCCACGCGTATGAGAATTACGGTTCGAGCCGTAGGTGAATGTCGTAATGAATTCGAGTGACTTAATTCCAGTAATTAAGTTTGACTTGCATACATTATTTTCTCTACCACCACCATCACTAATAATAATGAAAAATAGGTATTTCAGCCTTAAGAATTAGGTGTGTTTCCTTGTTTAAAGTGAAGGCGTTGTATATTCTTATATTATACTTATATTATATTTGCAAATGTCTTGTGAGGGGGCCATTCAATTATGTCAGTAAGAACATGACAATAGTTATATGAATAGACACTGCTCTTATCGGAAAGCCAAACATGTTTAACAAAAATAAATCCTAGATGGTAGGGGATTAAATGGAATTTTACAGAACGCGTAAATCCTTTACCGCTTTGCTGAGACCGATTTCCTTTTAAGCTCTAAAGATGACAATACGAAAAGAAAAAAGAAAGTGAACGAATTTATGAGTAGCCATGAAGAATAATCCCCGACAACTCTAATTATGCACAATGTCTTGCGAGAGATTCCATCGTTTACCGGTTCAAGAGGATTCCGAAAAGCTTTTATGCTTTATGATTTAAATATTGGAATTCAAGCAGACGTAATGTTATATTTTTAATACAGCAGATATTACCTTAATGTTTGCTTCATATTAAACTTGATAAAACGATAACCAAGCAAATTGTGTTCATTTACAAATATCATATACGCAATGGAGTCCCAAAAAGTAACGGTTTATATTGATTTCGGACCTTTTGGAAATAAAACGCGTTAAATATAAGGCTGAAAATATTTGAGAACAACTTGATAGCGAGCAGCATAAGTGTTTGTAACAAAAATTGTGTATCTATTTGAAATGTATGAATAGTACCTACTTTGAAACATATCAAACCTTGGGCATGGATTTTCATTAAAGGTAGAACCTACCTTGCAACTTTTAAAGGAAATTTTAATGCTCAAAAATATATTGACCACGCTCTACAACTCATAGTTTTGCAATTATTCATAGGAGAGAATCAAATTTTATTTATGCCATCGAGTACGAAGTTTTTTGAACGAATAGTCTGGCCGGCACGTTCTGCTGAACTTAACACTTCTGAGATATGCTGGAGAGATGAATAAAAGTTCGACCTGTAATGAACAATTTAGAACAACTAGCAGAAAGTCCTTTGAAATACTAGCCTTCAAAGAAAAAATAAATAACTGCATTTCAAGCTTGGCCAGGCGATGTGCGGCTGTTCTAAGACTGAGGGGAGTTCCAACACGATATTGAATGAATGAAATGCATTCATTATATCTTTTTTATAAAATTTTTGTACTGGATAATTTAATATTTTTGCTGTTAGGTTAGAGACTATTATTTGAGATTTAAAAAAAAAGTTGATTAAAGTATGTGTTTAATTTAGTTAAAATGTTCCTGAAACAAGACATTTCCAGAACTAACTTACCTTTTTTGTTCATTATGCTAGTTCAATTTATTGCTAAACCATACTTTTAATAATACATTTTCTGTGGTTTTTATTTACATTTTTGTCACATAATATACCCGTATGAGTAGGTAGGTAACATTGAGGTTTTGCACATTTGCGTAAGTTATGGAAAATGTGGTATAACTTGGCTAAACTGTTAAATATTAGATAAGATAAAAAAAGTGAAATGTAGAAAAAGTCTCCTGAAAGTGTTATTTATTTTTTTATATATACCTGAAAAAAAATGGGCAGCAGTTGAACGTTTTGTAAAAAATATTATTTTTTTATCCCTTATATTGAATTAAGTGAGCAGAGAATAGGTCCGTTAACCTGGGTTTTTTTGAGGGTTGATAGAGATAATTGTTATGCACAGCAAGCTTAGACCTAGCACAGGCTAGCACAACCATTTTGAGAGCAAGCTACAGTTGAATATATAGGGGATGGACTGCATTTTTGCTGGCCGCCCCTCAGCTAATATTTTCCAGTCAACAGCAAGCTAGCACAACCATTTTGGTTAATGGGAACGTGAGCTGCGATTTGGACTAATTGGTACTCGAGGGTTTTCGGGATCAAAAACACCGAATCTGAACATTAGGGACCCGTGGAACCTACCGGGCAGGTTCCAGAAAAAAAATTTTTTTTGGCTGAAATCGATGTAGTCGGTGTAGCAGTTCGGACCAGAGCGATTTAAATGGAAAAAATTTTGGGAACCTACCGGTATCACCTATTTAGGTACCCAAAAGAGGCCTTGGTGATAATCCGCTGAAATTCGGATTGGTGGGGTTTTCCACTACTGCGAGTTCGAATCTGACCTCAGTGGGAACCTACCGCAAATAGGTTCCGCGGTAGCAAACGGACGAGGTCGAAAAATTATATTCTTGGAACGAGATCCAAAAATTATTAGATCCGTTCACCTGTCCCCCCTCCCCCCGCTTTGGTTTTTTACCCAAAATGCTAGCACAAGGCTTTCAGATCTAGCACAACCTTTCACAATTTGTTTCAGCTAGCAGACTCATAGTAATAAGGAGATCCTCTGATTTATGCGGGGTGGGGGCTAACGCTAGCACCATCGCAACTTTATTATTTGCATTACTGGCTAGCACAGCTTCTTTGGAGCTAGCACAGTCTAGCACAACTAGAAAAATGCTAGCACAACTATATCTTTGAAAATAATAGACCACAAATGCGAGAAGGGCTAGTTAACGTTTGGGGTCTTTTTAGTGTTGGTAAAGATAATTGCTATAGAGCTGCGCTTAGCAGCTAGCACAACCATTTTTAGGGCAGTTATTATTACAGAGATTAATTTATGTGTACCCTAATTTATGCGATTCGAGAAGAGGTTTAGATTCAGAGTAGCGCGTACTTTTGCACAATTTTATAGTCTACTCTACATGGACCAACAAAGTGTAGCCCCAGCTCTAGATAATATACAGGGTGTAACAAAAAGGTTGGGAATAAATTTAGCAGTGATTTCCTTAGCAAAAAATAAGATTTTTTTTTCCTATAAGCTTTTCCTTAAGTTACAGGGTGTTAAAACAATTCGAAAAATTTCGTTTTTGCGTAATAACTTTCTAACTGTATAAGATAATGAAACGAAATTTTAGAGAGAACTTAAGTTTGTAATGTCCTAATAACAGCAAAAAAAATGACTTTGTACCTTACTTAGTGGCGTGCGTACGGATATTACCGTGGCTTTTTTTAAAGAAAAAATTGGTACGCCACTGGAAAAAAAAATTTTTTCTTCGTTTTTCTAAATTGGCTTTATAATTTTTTACTAAGGAATTCACTGTTAAATTTATTCCCAACCTTTTTGTTACACCCTGTATTTAATATGTTATACATAAACAAAGAGAAAAATTTAGCAAATCGACTACAGCCACTTAAAATTTTTGTGCGAAATACAAGAAAGAAGGTTAAAAGAAAAAATTCAATAATTTTTAAACAATTCAATGTACTTTATTAACTAAATAAAACATCTTTGCTATCATTATTGTTATTAATAGAAGCACTTAAGTATTAGTTGTGTTTAATGGGACTTTAAGATCTGAAAGCACCATGAGCCTCCAAATCCCAAGGAAACGGGTTTGACAAAAACAAAGTTTACAGAACTTAATGTATGAGATATTTTATTTAACCAATTTCAAGGTATTGCTCTTTTGCATTAAATCTTATTTATTATACCTCTGTAGAGAATAATTTTAAAATGCTTTTAGAAAAAAACAACAATAAAATAAAACGTAATACCCTATATTATAAACACAGCGCTTTGAAGCAGGATTCACAGATTATTAGATATAATAATTTACAATAATTACCTAGAAACACACAGCAAAGGCATTAAAGCATCCTAAAATTAATTTTTTGGGATTAACTACAAATAACAAATAAAAATTCCATTTTTTTTTACGTTAACTAATTATAGTAACCCTAAGGTCCGGTGTCACAATGTCGGGTGACCAAAATGTCTTGGTTAGTATACATCGACACAATTAAAAAATAACTTGCAAAACAATGAAAATCATGACTACTGATCAAGACTATTTGGTCAGCATATATGGTGAGCCTCAGACACCGACATCAGTTTTTGTCTATATTGTTTAAAACTGTGAGTTTTACTTTAAAACTGCCCAATTTAGCCCACTATATACTTGGCCATCATTATAGCGCTTACGAGCGCCATCCACTAAGTTCTCTCATGAACGGCTTACTCAGCGGTGTTAGCGTTAGAAACAATTTAATAAAACATATTCCTCCAATAGCCACTGGTAGTGCTTCTCGATTCTTTCTGACTTAAACCTCCCATTAAACCCATTTAATAAAGTGCATTTTATATATTAATAACAATAATAATATATTAATAACAATAATAATAATAAAAATAAATTGATTTATTTACAATTTATTGAAGATAAGTTTGCCTTGCTAATGCTTTGCCTCTCTTTGTTCCATTTGCCATAAAATTTTAGGTGTAATCCATTTTTCTCTAATAAAATCAATTTTCTACATTATTTTCTCTGGGCTACACTTTGTTGGTCGATGTAGGCTAAATTAATCTCTGTAATGCTAATTGCCCTTCAAATGGTTGTGCTAGGTTGTGGTAGCTATAACAATTTTCTTTACCAACTCTCAAAATAACCGAAACGTTAACTTAGCCCCCCCCCCCGCGCTTTGGTGCTCTGTTATTTTCAAAAATGGAGTTGACTAACCCAAACTTTTCGAAAGTGGAAAATCGTCGTTTTCGACACCTAAATATTAATTCGAAAAAAAAAAACGCTTCCTAGCGTATTTTTATATTTAGGGGACGGTTTTTGGAACCTACCGAGTTGTAAATTTCGAACTAGCGAGTCCGTAGTCGGACGGGAACAAAGGGGACCGGCCGGAACCACCCAGAACAATTCATGTCTCTAAGTCTCCTATAGGGCTGAAATTTGGATTAGGGGGGTTAGGGACGGTCCCGAGTTCGAATCCAACCTCGTCAGGAACTTACCTCTGATTATGTTTAGGGGAACCTTAATTAATCCGTATCTTTAATTAAAACCTACAAATTTTGATTTTAGATAGAGGCCACAAAGACAAATAAAAAAGTTCTTTACGAAAAAAAAAACAATATTCTTAGCTTTTGAGATAGCGGCAACCAAGCGAGCAAAATCATAACTCAAAAGCTACGAAGGTGACAACAAAAATACTTACTACCAAAAATATCTATTTTGATGACGTTTAACCTATACTTGAGTAGTCGTAATTAAAAAAAGTATGCTCTTTTTCTTCAAAAAACATCGTTTTTCGAACTTTCTCGCGAATATCTCAAAAATTATGAAATTTTGGGAGAAAATTTATTGAAGTCGATGATACACCTGGAATAAAAAGTTTTTTCATGCAATTTTTCGTCCGACGCTAAATAGCGGGGAAATTTAAAAAAAAAATTTGAAATTTTTAAAAATATTTTTTTACCACCCTGTATATGCTTTTAAAAATTTTATTTTTACGGTTGTATGATGTAAATGTATCCCTTTAACCAAACAACCATCTTGACATGTACTAGTTCTCAAAATAATCGTGCTAGCGTGAGCTAGATCTAAGCTTGCTATGCTACCAATTTGACGGAAGGATATTAGCTGAGGGGTGCCAGCAAAAATTCATTCCCAACTCCTATATATTCAACTGTAGATGTGTGCGAGCTCTCAAAATAGTTGTGCTACCCTATGGTAGGTCTAAGCTTCCTGTGCTAGCAATTTGACAGAGAAATATTAAGTGGCCGGGGGGTGGGGGGGTGGTGGGGTGAAGTTAACCCTCCCCCCCGCGCTTTCAATACACCCTAATTTATTTTATATTGATGTGTTAGCTTCGGCGGGGTGTGTGCTAGGTACTAAGCCCTTATATTGTTGTGCTAGCCTAAGCACACCTCTAACATAATTACCTTTACCAATACTCAAAAGAACCCAAACGTTAAATACCCCCCCCTTCACGCATTTGTGGTCTACTATTTTCAAAGATGTAGCTGTGCTAGCATTGTTTCTAGTTGTTCTAGACTGTGCTAGCTCCAAAGAAGCTGTTCTAGCCAGTATTGCAAATAATAAAGGTGCGGGGGGGGGGGGGTGCTAGCGTTAACCAACCCCTCCCCCCCTCCTTCGCATAAATTACAGGATCTCCTTATTAATATGATTCTGCTAGCTAAAACAAATTGTGAAAGGTTGTGCTAGATCTCAAGGCCTTATGCTAGCGTTTTTGGGAAAAAAATCAAAGCGGGGGGAGGGGGGACAGGTGAACGGATCTAATAATTTTTGGGTCTCGTTCCAAGAATATAATTTTTCGACCTCTTTTGTCTCCTACCGAGGAACCTGTTTGCGGTAGGTTCCCGCTGAGGTCAGATTCAAACTCGCAGTCGTGGAAAACCCCACCAATCCGAATTTCATCCGATTATCTCCAAGACCTCTTTTGGGTACCTAAATAGGTGCCGGTAGGTTCCCAAAAATTTTTACGTTTAAATCGCTCTGGTCCGAACTGCTACACCGACTTCATCGATTTCAGCCGAATTTTTTTTCCGGAACCTGCCCGGTAGGTTCCACGGGTTCCTAATGTTCAGATTCCGTGTTTTTGATCACGAAAACCCTCGAGTACCAATTTGTCCAAATCGCAGCTCACGTTCCCATTAACCAAAATGGTTGTGCTAGGTCTAAGCTTGTTGTTTTGACTGAAAAATATTAGCTGAGGGGCGGCCAGCAAAAATGCATTTCATCCCCTATATTTCAACTGTAGGGGTATGCTAGCTCTTAAAATGGTTGTGCTAGCCTGTGCTAGGTCTAAGCTTGCTGTGCTAGCAATTTGACGGAAAAATATTAGCTGAGGAGTCGGGCAGCCAGCAAAAATTGACCCCATCCGCTATATATTCAACTGTAGGGGTGTGCTAGTTCTCAAAATGGTTGTGCTAGCCTGTGCTAGGTCTAAGCTTGCTGTGCTAGCAACTTGATGGAAAAATATTAGCTGAGGAGTCGGGCGGCCAGCAAAAATTCACCCCATCCCCTATATATTCAACTGTAGGGGTGTGCTAGCTTTCAAAATGGTTGTGCTAGCCTGTGCTAGGTCTAAGCTTGCTGTGCATAATAATTATCTCTACCAACCCTCAAAAAAACCCAAACGTTAACTTAGCCCCGCCCTCGCATTTGTGACATATTATTTTCAAAAATGTAGTTGTGCTAGCATTTTTTCTGGTTGTGCTAGCTCCAAAGAAGCTATGCTAGCTCCAAAGAAGCTATGCTGGCCAGTATTGCATTGGGAGGGCTAGCGTTAACCTAGCCCCCCCCCCCCCCCCCCGCATAAATTAGAGGATATCCTTATTAATATGAGTGTGCTAGCTCTAAAACAAATTTGGCTAGGTTGTGCTAGATCTCAAGGTTCTGTGCTAGCGTTTTGAAGAAAAAAATCAATGCTGGGGGGGCCAGGTTAACGGACCTGAGAGATCTGCTATTTGTGATGATTATGATTCCGACAAAAATGCAGAATATAAACCACCTCAAAAGGAGTCCAAAAAAAAATTAGGTAGGTGTAAGGTAATTTTTTTCTATAGTTCTCTATAGTTTTTTATTCGAATATTTTTTAGCACAATACGAGGCAAGAAAATTAATATACCATGCCAACCAGAGACGTTAGACTCAGACCCAGCTTCTGATAATACGAGTATTGGTACACGAAAAATATGAGGTATCTACAAATTTTTGCTTATTTTTATGGCCGTGGTTAAAATACCACACGGTGTGCTCCTTTAGTAATAAATTTAACGTGCCACAACACGTTAAGTGGCTTTATATGATTTTTGAATGTTTCGTTTCAACAGCCGCATTTAGCTCAGTGTCCTCCCCGTGGTAGGTGAGGTTGCGGGTTCGATTCCCAAAGACGGACGGCTTTTTTTAATTTTTTTAAGAAAGCAAAATTGTTTTGAAAATCAAGATGGTTGTTGAAACCACACATGTAGCACTTTTAATTTAGTACTAAAGTGGTTCTTTAGTACCGTGTGGTATTTTAACCTCGGCCTATTTTTATAGTGTTGTAGTCTATAAAGTGTAAGCTGTTTCTGTTGTTATAGTGTGCAGACTATAAACCATGTCGTTTTAATACGGGTATCTATTTTTTAGAAAAGTTAGAAACACATCTGACAAAGAAAGCAATAGCATATTTGGAGAAGAACAGAATAAACACCCCGTAAAACATCCCATAAAAAGCTCGGCGAAACACCCTGTGGAGCATTTTCTAGTGAAACATCCTATGGATCACCCCCTGAAAAGCCCTGTGAAATACTCTGTGGAATGTTCCCTGGAACGCTCCCTAGAACATCCCGTGGAATACCCTGAGGAAGCCTCCGTGGAACCTCCCGTAGAACAACCCGTGGAAGACCTTGCGGAATATCCCGTGGAACGCCCCGTGGATCGCCCCGTGGACCGGCCCCTGGAACGGCCCGTGGATCACCGCATCGAAAGCACCGTAGAACATCCCGCTGAGAAAATAGAGCCTGACATAGAGCACAAAACCAAAAAGAAGCTTTCACGTAAAAGAACTAGGGACCCAAAATCCTGTGCCCTCAATATTCGAAAGGAAAATATGATAGAGGATTGGAATACGTGTCATCAAGAAAAAAAGCTTTGTTCAGCTAGAAAAATTTTAACAAAAAGAGATTGTTTGAGTAGATGACATTTTAAACGTGCTACAAAAGGAAGTGAAGGTGATAGGAAAGAAATTTATTGAAACTGTTATCAGTTAGATGCAAACGAAAAAAGAATAAAGTGTAAGGTTGAAAGAAGAAGAAAGGGAAAAAATTCTGAAAACTCAGGAAAGATGAATAGTTATAAATATTTTTTTATTTGAAATACCACCTACATATACCGTCCAACGAATTCCCACACACTCTATAAAAGCACGCAGAGAAAGCATAAGAAGAGACCATAAGTTTACTAAAAGAACATATTAAAATGGTTCCTGTAGTAGAGAGTCATTATTGTGGGGCAGAAACAAAACGTCGTTATATGAAGAATTTGCAGCAGAAAAAGGTTTAAACTCTGTGAAATTTCACAAATATCGTCAAATTTTCTGTACAGAGAAAGAAAAGTTTATTGTGCATTTTGGTCAGAAGCCGTTCGTAGTCGTGCTGGTAATTATCTTATATTGGAGGAGTTAATTTTGTGGAGCAACAGCTGCGTCCCAGAAAATCGCGTTATGCTATTGTCCATCTCATGTATCCAGGAAGTCGATTCGGTGCATAACGCACTTTGCGTAAATCTGAATACTCATCTCCCATTTCTTTGATTCGGATCCTTCCAAAAGTAAATTCTAAAAAATCTTATAGCATACTTTAAATGAGAGAACAAGATTTTTTTTTTATTTTAATAACCCTTTTATGAGATTAAATATCGGCTCTCTTTTTCTGAGGCTGAATATAAATCTTTAAGTTTAAGATAAAGAATTTGCCGACGTCAATCCCACGTTACAGCAGAATGCGAGGATATATTTCCCGAAATACTGAGGAAAAATGACTATGCAGTTGTACTTGCACAACATAAAGTTGATGCAATAAAATCAATGTTTAAGTGGATGCCAAAATATGTTGTAACTTTTTATGAAACTATTTTTAGTAAATTAAGTAAAAATAAAAAAATTAATTTTGCGTGTAATCTCAGTATTTGATGCTGTTTTGTATTTTTTTAGTTTTAGTTCCTTGACTTAACTTTAAGAATTTGGGTTTTTTAGAAGTTCTATGTTACTAACATCCAAAATTTTTAAACTTATTTGAGAATAACGGAGTCCTATATATTTTTGTTTAATTAATAAAGACTAATAAAAAATGTTCAGATTTTCTTTATATACCATGTATCTTTTACTTATAAAGATGTAAAAATCACAGTAAGAATTAAAAGATGTTCAAAATTTAAGTAGATCTAAAGGTAATTTGTTTTAATATTCATTTTCTCGGCATTGAATAATTGTAACATAAGGCTATGTAATTCTACACACAGAAAAGATCTCTTGATCTAAAAACAGCGAGGAGTTCAGATCATTCCTCTCCTTATGAATAAATAAATATTTATTTTGAAATACTTTTCCTCGCCATAAAAACATATGAAGTTCAGATATATTTTTTTTATTTGAATCTGCTGAGGTGAAGAAATACTTCTCTCGACACAAAGTAATATTCTTTTGCCATATATGAAAGTCAATATGCTCTTGGAATAACGTCAGTTCCCTCAGTTTGAGAACTCTTTTCTATGTGTGTAGGTCAGCGGCTTGTTTCATTCTTGCCTCTAATGCTGATACTGTTGCGTTCAGACTAGTCTTACAACTCGGTGCTCCCTTAATAACTCTGGATGTCTAACTGGGCGACGAGATTTTTAATTATTAGCATCCAGTCTTTATTACCAGCTTTTGTGGAGACTACAACACCATTGCCTATTTGTAAGGAGTATCTTAAAGAATGGGACGACATAAATCTAATTCTTCTGGCCAAAGATATCAAATATCTATCATTTTCATTTATCTCCCCCATGAGTATAATATTGATCCCATTGGTCGTAGATCTATTCCATGCCCTATGGAAAGCTCTTTGGGGCTTTGTGACATTCCTGCTTGTATCATGCCGATGGGGTTTTTCTAATCTTTGAACCTTTATGGAATTTCGCTTTGAGTACTTGGGTCACATAGTTTAAAACTCGTAAAATGTATTGTTACCTGTTTTCAGCTGCTGTGGAAAGTTTAGTTATTTCACATAACTTTGTCGAGCTGTTATCCAATCTAGATATTAGAAGAGATCCAATTATTTTTGTTGTTCTAGTACCCATATCTAATTTAAATTTGTAGGTTCTTTTCAATGTTAAATTTTAAATCGATTTGTTTTTATTACATTAACGCCGCTGAATACACCCGCATCACTAAATCTTTTATTTTATTCATAAGGTACAGACCTAAGACCTAAGATAAAGATCCTTGTTCTAAATAAAAACATAGCAAAAGGTTAATTTAGTCCTGATTTTAATATATTGAAAAAATTAAATAACTGCTATTGAAACAAAAATGGAAAACAAAAATTTGGGTTATTAATGAGCCTATCTAAATACACTGTATTCCTTCCTCTGTACAATTATTTCAAAAACGGTTTTAAACATGAACTATTATTTTGCCCAGCATAATTGACATAAGATAATTTTAAGCTTCTATAAGACACTTTACTTAAACTAGAAAATTATGCAATTAATGTAAAAAGACCTGTTAGTTAACAAATCAAATGCTTGAACTTCAGCTACAATTTGACCTATCTACTTCCACTGTCATCGAGTAGGTTGCAACTAACAATATAAAATTATTGACTCAGATTATTCCAACAGTTATGTTATTCATTTTAACAAATTTCACATAACAAAAATTACTACTCTCAAATGAAGTTATCTATATATGATAATTCAAAATGGTCGATATTTTAGGTATCAATTTATCGGAGTGACCCCATATCGCCGTTGTTTTTCCAAATTCGCAACACAGTTCCGGTTTAGAATTGCTTTCGGCTCTAACCAATAACACATCTACAAAACGACAAGGTGATCTCAAAATTTTAGCTCATGACGTCATACATATATAGGCCTTTGCTATTTAGAGCAAAGATGTAGTAGGGGGACATGCGGATGGGAGGGTAATCGTGATCGATTCGTAATTGGTTGCAACGTTGCCAGACTACTACGATAGGAGCAAATATTAGGATACCCGTATATAAAGAATATGTCTCATATATTATAATTTCTCCAATATTTAAAAAAACATATTTCCACAACATTCTCTCATGGGC
>MU185886.1:149262-181077 GCA_016904865.1 Pissodes strobi | reverse complement strand
TGTCAAAATAATCTGCGAAATGAATTGCGGATAAAAGTTTGTTATGATGGGAATACTATTATATTATATAAAACAGTAACTAGTGAAAGAGGCACATAATATTACTTTTGTTATCAGCTGGCTTTAAACATGGATTATAAATAGTGCTCAGAGGAAGAACAAACTGCATAGGGCATCAAACGTCATTCTCGTTTTATTAGCATCATAGCAATTTTAACCCAGATCAACCTGAATTTGGATTTTTTTTTCATAATCAGTATTTTTCTGCATTATATATCATTCATCAATAAAAACTAGTACAATCTTCGTTGAATCTGATTTACTTACAAATAAAAATGTGTTAACTATGTGTATCGATAGGAACAAATTGGGAGCGAAATTTGATCATACTATAAAAACACCGTTCTAGTGAAATAAAAAGTGAACAAAATAATAAAGACACCAATATAATATCACTTCTAATAATGTTCTACATTGCAATCGTGCATAGACCAAAATAGCATTTTGATGTTAGTGCGTTAGAATTGCAGGTTTCTAATGCGCATCGTATTCTCTTTTTGTTTGTTTGAGATGTATATCAAAAACTGACCAACCCGATTATACCTAATGTCACTTTCAACAGTTTCGAAAATACTGAAAAGGGGTGTCGTAAAAGGTATGCGATTAAGATATTTCTGCGAAAATCCTATTGACTAATGGACATTGGCTTTAGTATAATGGTATCAAGTTTTGTGGAGACTTACATCTAGCACCCACGTAAATAGACACCATTATTTTTTTTTTGATCGATGCTTGGCCAAATTTTGTTACATTAAATCCATAAAGCTATTATATCGTTCAGTAATATTTGCGTGAGAATCTTGAATATATTTTATTTCGCTGTGCGAGAATCTTTTGAGGTTGCACACCGGTTCGTCCCCAATGAAGGTTGATGCAACTGTGACTATATTACTGTCGGCTCAGCGAACAAACATTATTACATTTTAACGCTTCAGGGTATGGAAATGGTTTCTAGTGGCAGATTTCTTCAACTCCAACCAATTTAAGACCCAGCTTTTTTGGTTCAGTTAATCCGATTATGGTTTCAAATAGGAATATTTTTAAAACAACATCATTTTGCCTGGTTATTTTGGTCTTCTGCTAAAAGGAAGCTATCGGTTGTAATGTTCTCCCTCTTTTTGACAGCAACTTATTTAGAGAGGAAATTGGGCATATGCTAGTTATCAACCATTTTGAATATGTTAAATTTTTGTCGTTAACCTGTGTTGTGTTGGAAGATATGGTATTATATTCCCATCTGCCTATTTAATCGTCATTATTATTCATTTTTTTCTTAAAAAAGGAGATTAAACATTGCGCTGCGTCTCCATTATGCCATGCCAGTTTTACCGTAGATACAGGGAAGTACTGGCGTTCTAACTCCTCCAGTTTGTCTTCGTCTTATATAATTATTATTCTTTTGTACTCATCATGTGTGCAAATTTTTGCGCTGTCTTTGTGGAAATTGGTAGTTTTCGGTAATTTCATTTTCTTTTTGCTGTTTCTAGCTTTCATGTTTTTTAAAATGCAATATCTTTGAATGTGTCAAAATGTGTATTGACAAACTGATACTTTTTTTTGTAGCATATAGGCTGTATTATTCCAAATGGTTTTGACAAGTTCTTTGTATTCGTTGCAATTTTTTTGTCTCACGATATAAGCGTCCTTGTAAAATTGTCCTAAAATCTTCAATAGATATTTCCGATTCTAATTTATAATTCAATGCCACAAAATTTTTAAAACTGTATAACCAGCCTTAAGCGTAAGATGCCAATTATGTAACACTATTTGTTAATTGCTTAACAGGCGGTCCATATGCCAGGTTTACTCAGCGGTTTCAACAGTAATGAAAGGTTTGGGTCTGTGTCTTGTCAGTTAGGTGAAAGCGCAACAAAATTTTTAACTAGGAATATATCAGTGATTTTTGCACATCGAAATCAGGACAGTAAAATTAGAATCATACAATACTGTAAAATTTGAAATTATCCTATTATCTTCCACAGCTTACCAAAATAAACACCTTGATTCTAATTAAACAATTTATTCAAATAGTAAAAACTTGCAGACATAACCGCATTAAAACAATGGATCAGGTCCCAAATTAAATTGGGTTTATGGTATTGTCCATAAAATAATGAGATCCTAAAATGTTTATGTCATCTGAATTATAAGATTATTAATTTAAATTAAATCAAATTAAATTAAGGGAAGGTAATAACTCTTAGTCTAAATCTTATAATATTAATATTGCCTAACTCCTGTTTGGAAATAAACTGCTGGTCATTTGCTTTCGAACAAGGAAAATTTCGCCTAAATTTAAAACTCAATATTTTCAACCAGACATGATATCGACCTACGGTTTTTAAAGATTAATAGATTTATCCCTTAGGAAAAACTTTCCAATGTTGGATTTTTTTTAAATTTCAAAAAATTTCATATACAGAGTGTCAAAGAAGACGGTGATTTTTGCTCCAACTTCAATAGCATGCAACTTTCACCATATTTTTTCTTTAAATTTTGTCGCACAGCAATAATTGAATCACTGGTCCATAGCAAAAAAGTAGTAAAATTTTTGATATCTGCTATATTTTAAGAGATATTGATTTTTTTGTTAAACCTTGATTTTTCAACTTTTTGGTAGCTAGACCCCACTGTGCGTTGTATCGTGCAAACTTTATAAGTGATTATCGTTATACCTTACGAAAAGCTTGTTTATGTTGAGTAAAAAAATTGTACCTAAATGTTGTGAGGTGCAGTGGCATACTTATAATCACTTATAGTATGGTTCATGAAAATCTCACAATTTTTCCCGATTGTTTTCTATTGGAAAGTACTCGCCTCTAGATTAAGCAAGTTTTTCCTTATTTTGTATTTTTTAATATTGCACTGTATCTACATGTATATTTTACAGTGTATCTAAAAAATGTTTTAAAAATTATAATTTTTAATTTAATTTTTGGAAAAATTTTATTTATTAATTTCCAAAAAAAACACATTTTCTAAAATTAAACTTGTTTTGGAAATTCTTAAAATGAAATATCACTAGTTTGATATGTTTGATTTTGCGAGCGAGTACTTTCCAATGCTAAACCAATCGTGAAAAATTGTGCGATACTCACAGACCATAGACATATAAGTGATTATAAGTACGCCACTGCACATCACAGCATTTAGGTACATTTTTTTTACTGAACATAAACTAGCTTCTCGTAAGGTAAGGTATAATAATTACTTATAAAGTTTGCACGATACAACGCACAGTGTGGTCTAACTACCAAAAAGTTGAAAAAAGCAAGCAAAATCGGTATTTCTTAAAATATAGCAGATATCAAAAATTTGGCAGACTGCTTTCTTTGCTATGGTCCAGTGATTCAATTGATGTACAGTGACAAAATTTAAAATGAAAGTTACATGCTATTGAAATTGGAGTAAAAATTCATCGTCTTCTTTCACACCCTGTATATAAAAATTGTTGACAGATTAAAAAAAATCAAGGGACAAATCTATTAACCATTAAAAACCAGAGATCGATGTTATGCCTGGTTAAGAAAATATTTAGTTTTAAATTTAGGCGAAATTTTCCTTGCTCAAGAGCAAATGGCCAGCAGTTCAGTTTTAACTGCACCTTGAATTCTAGAAATCCTGACTAATCGCAGTTAGTCATAAAGTACCAAAATTAAATAAACTCATCTAAATTAATCCCATGGCAGCGATAATATCAATAAATCAATAAGCAGTTCATAGAGATCTATTAAATCAATTTATTACTCTATAAAGTAGGTATATAAATACCCAGCCTGTAAGTACCTAGGTGGAACACGAATTGAGCTCAGTTCGCAAATAGCAGTTATTAAAACATATACATTATACAATAAAAATAAATCAATTAATTATCATGACCTTAACAAGATGAATTCTCTATCAGATATAATAATGAAGAAAATTTATATCTCCACAGCAGCTATGGCAAAAACAGAAATAGATATGATACACGATTTTAGATAAACTACAGCTATTTATCGGTAAGCTTGATAAGCAAAAGCGATAAGATCATTAAACGAAAACGAAGAATAACGATGACAAAAAACGATACAGAAAGCAAACGACCTGCAGTCGGTTAACGTAAATTCACTAATTAAAATGATATATAGCGATAATATACACGATATAGCAAGCAAACGGCCTACAGTCGTTTAACAGTAAATTCACTAATCAAAATGATATATAACGATAATATATACGATATAGAAAGCAAACAACCGACAGTCGTTTAACAGTAAATTCATTAATCGAAATGATAGATAACAATAATACGATATAGAAAGCAAACGAACTACAGTCGTTTAACTGTAGATTCATTAGTCAAAATGGTAATTAACGATAATAGCGATAATAAGAGGTTATTAGTCAGAAAAAGTTAGATCCTACTTGTATCTAGTAGATTTGCAGACACTGGCGTTTCCTGCGAAGACGTCTCCACCGTGTGGTCGTATTACCTTGACAAAATGCCTCTGTACGGTTAAATGGAACTGGGAATGCGCTAAGTCGGCATAGAAATTCCGCTTACGGGCTTTCAGCGGCAAAGAGAGCAAATTCTATCCCACGTAGGGACCCTAGGCCTAGTAAAAGTGAAAAATCGCACTACCTGATTTTGAAACATTTACACCGTTACAACTGGTTCCATATATATTTCACCATTTTTATTTTATTATTGGAGTAGTTGCTATAAAAACTTTAACCAATATCTTCATAAAAAGTGCTTCCAAAACGAAGATGAACTCATATTTAAAACAAAGTTAAAAATGACAGTGACAACTTATATAATACAGCAATGATACCATCATGTTAGTAACCATCAGGCAGATTAGTCGTATATTCAATAATACTTAAAACTTCATTGGTGTAAAAAATGTATTTATTTGGTTAAAATAACCTCGAGGTATAAAATCATCCTTCAAGTAATCATTCAGCACAAAATTCCATTTCGCCAAAATGTAATTTGTATTGTTTCCAGATTTTTTGGAACATATTTCATTTAAAAACGTTCTAATATATGATAGCCATAAAAACTATTTTAATATTGTTATACTTTAAAATACACCATTTATTTCCGCACTTATCTGGGTCGCGGGATAAAGAACGTTGCACTCTCCGCGTAACAACTTCGTCGAGAGATTTAATGCTGTAGTTCTTTTTTAATTTAACTGCTCCAAGGCGCGACTGGGGTTAATAAAGGAAGCAATTAGTTAGGAACCGCCGTTTCGGTTGGTAGCAATGAGAAAATGTGTCGCTAGATATATTTAGCAACTTGCTATGTCAATGAATTTTTTCTTCATAATTTAAACAGTTGGGTAAAATAAGTGGAAATTACTTTTTTATGTAAATTTAAAGTGAAATATTTTTGCAACTAAAAGATATATTGGAACGCGGGCTTTAAGGGGTTTTTAAAAACTTTATAGGCAAAAATATAATAATAAGAGTAGGTAGGTGTGAATGTATTTTATAGAGAGTGTAAACGATAACGCCGCATTTCTTACACATAATAATTCGAATGATCATCTGCCTAGCTGCCAAATTATAAACATAATAATCAAGTATTAAAATAATTATTTATTATACCGGTTTGTATACTTATATTCAACTTTGACGCACGTATTTCCATTGGTGACGTAGCTCAGATCGTAGAGTAGGTGGTACCTCTCGCATGCTAAGCGAACGCTTAGCATGCGAGAGGTACCATCGATGGCCGACGCCGACGCTTCCTATTTTTTTGGTTGTTACATTATAACATTTCTATCCTTCTCTTTTATTTTTGAATTTTTTTATTTTTATTTCGATTTTAATTGAAATTATTTGAATAAATAAAAGTAAGAGTTAAACGTTCCTTGAGTTACCCTGTCGCTGCTCAGATACGTCTTATTGCGGTGGCACTAGGGGTGTGATTTCGAATTCTGAAAATTCAATTAAGTATGGGCGCCAGATCTAAAGTAGTCCGAAAGATAAGAAAAGATAAGATAAATTGTCAGATTACATTATCCATAATAAGACACCAATGTAAGGAATGCAAACGCAAGAAATAAAAGATATACTTTCCCTCAAAAATGTTAATAATAATCATTGACTCTACTGAGTATCTTTTCAAAATTACATCCTAATTCCAACCACCAATTACGCTTGGCATAGGTAAGATAGAATAAGCAATACTTAACAAGACTGATCCTAGATTACAATATAATGAGATAGTTATGTATATGAAATTTTCCATACGACCCTAATTAAAATTAATGGTTCTGATAAGCGAATAGCCCATAAGTTACGATCAGCCCATTAATCAGTCAAAATATTTCATTACATAATCCCAAAGTAATTATAATCAAAATGTTTTATCAATAATTAACAATCCGTAAGTATAGGTAAGGTAAAATAAGCAATACTTATCAAGAATTTCGATTACCTATGATATTTAGAAATTTTGTCAAAATCGGGAGATATTGTGGAATCTATCAGACGTCTCTGAGAGAAATTAAATTTATATCAATTTTAAGGCTTAGCCTTGAAATATTTAAATATAGCCAAATAATATCACTACTTGTTATGTAGTAACTAGAGTAAAGATAATTAAGAAATAATAGTTTACAAAAATTTACAAATGGAAAATCCAAGATCAATACTGAGTATGTACCTGAGTATTCAATCTCTATCATACATAGTAAGTACTCACTAAAGATAATAATTATTTTGATTGATCAGATCAAAATCCAAGTTATGAAGCATAAGTAAAGCTAAAGATAGATATATAATCTCGTGTTGAGATATGGTAAGATAGATTTACAATCAGATAAATGTACAAGAAAGTTAGGAAGGTTAAAGTTAAAGATATATAATCTCGTTTTGACATACGGTAAGATAAATTTACAATAAGATAAATGTACAAGATTTGATTGATAAGATCAAAATCCAAGATACGAGGCTTAAAGTTAAGAACATCTAATCTCGTGTTGAGATACGGTAAGGTAACTGTACAATAAGGTAAATGTACAAGATAAATCATAGATAAGATAAAGGTAAGAGAGAGATACGGTAAAGATACTTAAAATTAAATTTTGAAATGTTGGTTTTTCTGTTTAAAAAGATGAAATGATGAGGATTTGTGCAAACATTTCTAAAAGGTAAAAAGGATCACTTATTTTATTCCAGACGAGAATGCTCGGGGCTCCAAAACGCTTCTTCAGCAAGGTGGCTTCATAACAACGGAGTCATCCCGACCATGTAATTTCCACTTTCCAACCAACAATTACATTGCTACCCACCAGGCTACGATTGGAATGGAACGGCGTCCGTGAATCTCCTGATCCTCTCCTATAGTCTCCTCATTTGCCCATTTGAATTGAAATTTAGTCCTATCACTCGAACCAGTTCAAATTCAGAAAGTCATTAACGTTGGAGTTACAATTATAGTAAATTAAGTAGCCAGAGTTAAGAATAAATTTCAAGTAGAATTAAGAGCCTGAAATAAAAAACGAACATAAGACATCTCAAAATGGCGTCCTCGTGCTGCTAAAAAAACTCGCCATCACTCAATTAATTACCTGTTGTTCGGCTCTCCTTCAGTGTCGGCTAATCCATACTAAAATGCCATTGGAGTCAAAAACTATTATAATCCAGCCTAGCTGCTATCAATTTCCAGGGAAATTAACAAAACATTTTGACGCCTCCGTCACCGCCTTTACACCTTTTAGGCCTGAAGGTCTATCGAAGAGGGCTCGTGCATCAGCAACCATGGATCGGTTTTATTCACCAAGACTCATAAAAACTAATTTCCGCAGGATGACACGAGATCAACCTACAAAACCCGAGTCGATACGAGGTCAATTCAAATACCACCAACTAAGTAATCATGAATTCACTTCCTAATTCAAAAATTCCGCGAAAAACTCGAGCAAATCTCCTTCACAAAACATTCTGAATTATGTAACTGTCAAAACAAAGCACCTAGTTATGTCACAAACTAAAGAAAGGATGTAAAATTAATAGATGCATTGCTAGTTGCCTATCTACATCGCCAACTTTTCATATTAAATTCAAGATTCCGGCAACCATATTTGGGATTACAAAAACTGTATGCCTGCAGTCCAGTGCCATAGACAAATCAATTACATTAAAAATAATTCCAATGGTGTGCTAGATTATATTGAAGTTCGCGAATGTAAGAAAATAAATTAATTGGTTTTGGATATTTACCCGCGAATTGTTACAGAAAATTCAAAATTACTGACATTGGAACGAGCATATCCAAATGATTGTTACAGCATTCAAATAATCTTTCATTAAACTGTAAAAAGCGAATTTCCAAAAACTCACAAATTTGGCTGCAACTTTTCAGAAACACCATAAAAAAAGCTTTTTACTTGAAATAGACTTAAGAACACATGTTTACAAACTCAGTAACAATGACAATGACAGGTTTACCGAAACGGCTTTTTAACATTTTCTATGACTTAATTGATACTTGAAATACGCGCATCTGCTTAGAGATGGGCCTTTTGTTTTTGTCAAAAACATTTTCCCCTTTCATTGAAAGAGCTACGAAAAAAAATGTATGCAAAAGCGTTTGGTTTTTATTAAAATTCATAAAATTTATAAAAAATAAAGAAAAAAATAGTACAGGTGTTGCGCGTGAAACCCCTTTAAAGAGTTAGCAATATAAAATAAATAAGATGTTACCTACCCTTTAGGATGCGGCCAGCGCAACATGTGCTCCGACCGCTCGTCGGCATGGGAGTGGGTCAAATTATTTAGTTTTGACCAGGGCGCCACTAGTTTGAAATAACTAAATCCGCAGACCCAAACTAGAAGATTCTCGTTCTGCCTTAAGGGCGATTCAAAATCAAACGACTTTCAACTACACTTACTTGGTTGAGGTATCTCAGATCAAATAAAAGACGGTACGTTCGTGCAGGTTTAAGTTTATTGAGTGTTCGTTAGGCTTGACGTGCAAGTGTTGTCGTGTTTCTTTCAATAATAACCTACTATATGCTCACAAATATTGAACTAGATCATATCGGATGTAACAATATAACATAGCAAATTATTATAAACCATCCAAAACCAATTTCAACAAATTAAAGATAAACGCAATATGCATAAGGTATCTATTGTCACATTAACTAGTTAATAAGAATTATACATATTGCTATTAAACTTTGTGCGCGTCTACCATGGTATACGTGTCGCAGTTGTACATAGATAGATCTTAAGAAACCAGTTAAGAAGTACCATTACGTAGAATTATTATAATCAGATAGTTTATCAGTCAGAACGACAATGTTTATTATTTACCATTTATTATATACCTCTGGTAGAGATAATATTTACTAGTGTGGATCGATTAATGCTCATAGTTTTTTTTCATATTATATTTCCCTATTCTCACAATTTAACATAAATTGTAAGAATAGGGAAATATAATATGAAAAAAAACCATGAGCATTAATCGATCCACACTAGTAAATATTATCTCTACCAGAGGTATACTTATTTACATTAGCATTCGTATGCTATGATTACACCTAAACTGTTCCAACAATATTTATATCAATACAACGTGGTAAGAAATGAAACACGCAATCTAATACAACGCTGAGAATACTAATAACACGCCAATAACATGATGTAGAAAGATCACAAGTGTTCTGTGTACATAGGACCACATCCCTTAACCTAAATTTATCTTATCTGGTCTCCGCCGATATCACCTCCGGCCTTCTGAGCGTAGGCTACTAGGCGCCTTGGGGCCCATAAACTCTCAGTGGCATTTGAGGTAGTGTCCCTACCTCTGTGGCTGCAGTTGGTGCCAAAAAAACACAATCAACCGGACTGACGGGTAGCTTCTTGGTTAGCTACTTAATCTTGATCCAAATAAAAACTACGTAGGGATTGTTAGCAGCAAGGTTCTCTCTGCTACAGGCACCCCTTGAGCAAGGAAACGGCGTATTTTCTTCCGGTGGTAGCATATCAATAAATCATGTTGTTTCTTATTGGCTTGGTCCGCAAACACATTAAAATCTCACGAGGATCGCTATAAAAACATGTACACTTGGCAGGATTTCAAAGGTACCCTTATTCATCTCATCTGAAAGCTATCATATCAAAAATAAACATTGACTGCATTTTAAACTTGTCCTATTGATTGATTCTGTGCTAAGCCAGTGAAAATGTTCATAAAGCCCGATCGAACCTATCAAACAGCCTGAGAAAATCAAGTTACGTATACGACTACAGAACTCTCAACTTGCCTTGAGACAGATCGATAAAATGCTAAGGCATACGACAACCATGCAGGTATTTAAACGGGTTAGTAGTATTATATTTAGCTTGACGGACTATCATAATAGATGTAGGATTAAAGGTGAAATAATTGATTTTATTTCGCCTCTATCTGTTACATGTTTTCATACTAAATTAATATGTAACATAGGAACTAGGGCTAGGCGCCATTTTGATTTTCTTAAAAGGAGAAGCATAGGAGTAATCATAGAGATGATAGAAATAGAGTGAAATGAAATTAGATTAAATGAAAATAAAGTGAAATAAAGTTAGTAGCAAATTTAGCCAATGTGCATGAGGTATATGATAGAAAACTGCAATAGTTGATATTAATTTTAAATGTAGTGCAAAAAAGTATTAAGTTTTTGGAGGTTTAAGCTGACTGCCTTTTGACATATCTTGGATTAGATTGAGGAGTGAAAATTGCAACATTCGGTATTGATATCAAATTTATTGCTGAAACGTATTTATTTGGTAATATTTGTGCTACACACACAAAGCTTAGTGGCATTTTATAAGTTTTGAGCCCGGGTTCCAGGTTATTTAATCAAACTAATAGTAAAACATGAACTTCTCAAGGTTATATGACTTATGACTATAAACTATGGAAATCGTAAATCTGACTATAATTTTGTCACATACATTCCTACCAAAAAGGAAAGCAGTGTATACGAAAATATCCATTAGACATTTTCAACACTATAGTAAGACATTTTTCTAACCCAAAATTTACCTATGCTAATATATAAAATCTTACAAAGGGGAGGAATACCCTTTATCTAAATAACTCTATCATCAATTAGTTTTCATTGTATGCAGTTTCCTTTAAAGACGCTTCGGTTTATACAATTTCAACAGCAGAATAGCTGAAATGCTCCATAGTATAATGGGCTCCACATTACTAGACCTCTTCTGCAAAGAGTTTTTGAAAATAAAAATGCACGCTATCTCATGTTAAGTGTAAATATACTTTGCAGCAAAATCCTTTTTCTCGCGTATTTTCTGAATATATTGCTTTCTTCCAGAATATCTATTTCGTACCACAAATAATAGATGCATTTAAGATTTTATGTAATAATGAACTTTTGCTTTGAAAGTCACGTTCAATAATCAGTTCTATATAATGGAGCAACCGGGAATAGTCTCGTTATTGTCACGAGAAATTTCAGACAGCCTTTCTTTTGAAGCTATTAGAGCGATTATGGAGCGGAGTTTTTGTTCTTAAAAATCCCATGTTTTTGTTGCGACTTCCTGCTTACTTTATACTTAAGAAATTTCGCCAAAGATGTTAAGCCACATTTTCTGCACTGATCTATACAAAATTTACTAGGCTGTTCCATTTTTCTGGTCTACTGTTAATTGAGATCGGAATAGCGTTTTGGAGACAATGCCACGTAGCTTTAATATTGTTCAATGCTACATAATGCTTACATTCAATGCAATTTGAAAATGACTATCACAGTTCAAAATGTCGAGTTATTAATTTCGTTCATATCTGCTTCTTATCAGCATTTAGTTCGTGACAATTTTCCTCGAAAACGACTATATTTCAGGATATAAATTTTAAATCGGCATGCATTGGCGGCAGCAGCTTCTGTCAAATTTAGATTTGCCCATGAATCCCTTATAGTATTGTGTTAAGATTTGGCTGTTCGATAAGTTTATATTCATATCGCAAGATTTTATTTAATCCAGATATACCCATACAACGATGCCAACGAATTATATCTATATACGTATTGTTTTTTAAACCTTCTCTAGACTGCAAGTAAAAAAGTAAACAAATTTTTATTAAAATATAAAACAAATTTAAAGCTGTACTGCTGGTGGGGAGATAAATAGCAGCTAAACATTATTGTGCGACATTCTTGCGGGTAATTGCACAAGTGCATCAATATGACCGATAATTTTTTGCATGAAACGTGTTTTTTATAATTGCAAGAGCTTGTTTTAAAAGCCAGCGAAAAAGCCTGACTCCGCAAGAGGAGGGCATGTTTGTGAAATATAAAAATAAACGAATGCAATTTGTAATAAAATTTGTCAAAACTGTTGACTGTACAAATTATCTGGTTCATGTTGGCGCACAAATGTGATTTATTTGAATATTTCTTAATACACAGAAACAAAAGCCAAGTAAATATTAAAACAAAAATTTTATTTAACAGAAAACACTAAAAAATTACAAGAACTGCATTGAAAATACAACTATTGTATTTAAAGGTATGTTACTTTGAAGACATGGGCATGGCGGTTGATGCATTTAACGAGTGAGACTTTGTTTGATCTTTAGGCCATTATATATCTGTTTAAAAGGAGAGTTCTACGAACTAAAATCAGCGGATGGTTGGTCATTGTTACTGCCAGTATGAAACCCCTTTTATCGCACTGATGTTGACCCACATGGCGTGACGTGTAACTTCATTTGGCACAGTAAAGCACTAATTGAGGTCCGCGGCCAACTAGTTGGTCGTATGAGTGATGGAATATCCCCCAACTACTTCCAGTGAATTCAACCTTTCGTATGACCGTCATATAAAAATAAGATACAAGTAGGTCATATAATTACTTACCTTATCTTTATCGAAACTACCGTTAAATATCTTTTTATTGTTTATTATTTTTGATCGTATCTATTACTATTTTTACCGGTATTTGATTTATTAATACTGACTTTCTTCATTACCGTAAACGATATTATCTTGGTAGCAAGTGTCTTGCTAATATTATTGTAATTCTCTGATTTACTTCTTTGTATTATGAACATTTACTTAAACGGTACGCACTTCTTATAATTTACTGTAAGCCTTATGGCAGTAGACCGTCTAAGGCTGATTTTCATATGTGGGTCTGTGCACCGACTGTGTACCTACCATGCTGCGGCCGCCGCGGGTCGTGTACATTTTCGCATTTAAGATTAGACTGTGATTAAACTCGGACTATGTCGTTTTGTAATTAGTACTAATACAGATTTTGAATAAAGGAGTATAATGAGAAAGTGTTATAAAGAATATTCATAATCTCTATATGCTAAGTTATATAAACTCTGCTGTTCTTGAACGAGAATTTTTAAACTTTCTTCGTTAATAGCTTCACCCATTTTACCAGTTTCGCACTACTCAACAAACTAAGCACATATGACAGAAACATACTTTTCGAGACATGTGCACGATTATACCTGATTTTCACATGCGAGCCGTTCTGTGTTACGATCATCCTCCGAGCATTGCAAATCGGTTTGAATGCGACTGCAATCTGCACGACTGCAACATGGTCCTAGCACAGTCCTTTATGTGTAAATGTAAATATGTGCTTCAGTGCGTTTCATATGGAACATACAACTTTTTAAAGTACTTTAAAAACGACGCGGTCGGTGTACAGTCGGTGTAAGATCGACATGTGAAATTCAGCCTTTACACAACTATAACTTTAGGGTTTTGTCCATGAGTAAGTTACTGAATTGGAGATAACTTTGATGGCTCCTGTATGCCTTCATCGACCTTATATTTTCTTCACGGCTCATTTTAATTTCATTTAATTGTTTTTTTAATTGTTTATTTGCCCTCTGATATTATCGCGCCATGGGATTAATTTATATTTGATTTTTTATTTAGCGGATTAATGTTGATTTAGTGAGTTTTATTTAAAGCGCTTAGTTAAGAATACTTCATATTAGAGGTTGGTGATCTTATCATTTTGCTGATGCTTATTTTAATGAATTGTATTATTATTTTAAGTACAATACCATAATCTGAATTAAGTTTGGGACCAAATTAGTTTGCAAATATTGTAGCCCTTTTGTCCGAGAATATACTTAATATTTAAATAAATATTTTAATTAGGATCTTAGATGTTTTTTGGTGTGCCGAGGCCCAGATTAAGTTGAGTTCACGTAATTTCCCTTCAGGTTTCTCAACATTCTAAGATAGAGTAATTTTCTAAATTTTACTACCCTAATTTAAATGCCTAAACATCACTGATATATCCTTATTAGAAGATTGAGTGGCGTCTTCGCCCAACCGTCTACTCTACGATGCACACCTATAAATATTATCACCGCTGAGGCAACCAGGGATATGGATCGGTTGATAAGCATTCAACTAACTGCGTTACAATGCCAATAAATTTTGACCGCCTCTCTCATATTCTCAATACATTCTTCTCTGCGTTGACTGAATATATCCTTTGAGCAATAACACTTCTATTATAATTTTTTTTGTGGCAGTGGCACACACACTGTAGCCCCTAGGGGGGAGGCCCCGTAGCGATTTGCAGCGAACGCGAACGCGAATCAGTGGCGATGCCGTGCGGCTATATTAATTTTTCGTACGGTATCGCCAGCGCTTCGCGTTCGCGCTCGCTGCTAATCGCTCAACTAGGACGCCCCGTAAGGAGAGATCGGCGCTCGACGAGTGGTGTGTGTGCGACGATGTTGATTGACACGGTTCTTGAATAGTTGTAGGTTGTAGTTAGTGGGAAACAGATGTCCTGGGAGTGAGTTCCACAGTGATGCAGTGTGCCAGACAAAGGAGTTCTTGTAAAGCGATGTTCTAGGTGTTTGCAGTTGTAAGACGAACTGGTGCGCTTTTGCCGTCTGTCGTGACTGTCTGACAGGAGTTACCAGGGGCGGGATGAGGCGGGCCAAATCCTGGGAACATCTGCTGTGAAAGTATCTGTAAATAGAGACATCTCCAGATTATCCAGATTCCGGGTCAACTCCGGGTCGCCGACGAGGCGCACAGCTCTCTTCTGAATGGAATCCAACAGCTTTAGGGTGTGCTTTGTTGCGGCACCCCAGATATGTGAGCAATATTCTAAGCACGATCTTATTTGCGCTTTGTAGAGCAAGAGCAACTGCTGCGGTGTATAGAGTTTTTTGTTGCGAAATAGCGCACCAAGCTTCTGGGAGGCTGATTTTGCGATGTTAGCAACGTGGTCATGACAGGACATATTGCTGCTGACCGAGACACCCAGTGGTTCGATTGACGAGGATGATGATCGATCTTACCATAATGATGTCAGGGCCCGCTGTATTGGCCCTCTTGGTAAACGTGGCTGCTTGAGTCTTTGCTGCATTGAACTGGACCAAATTTCGATCGCCCCAAGTTTGAACTTTCTCCAAGTCTTGAGTAATTGCTGTAATCTGCTGTTGTCTGTGGTGATGAGTTTCAGTCGCTGGTAAGGGTTTTTCTGATCTAAAGTGGGAGACAATGGTACTGTCATCCGTGATGCCACGTTCGTCTGTCAAAGGTGGGAGAGACGTTTTTGTAAAGTTGTTACTTACTGATTTTGCTACCGACCAGAAATTCCTGGAGCCACTGGGGCATTGCAAAAGTTTATTCCTGATCCTTTGATTGTGTTTGTCTTTAGTTTCGGTGAATACACGTTTGCATTCGTTTCTCGCTTCGACAAAATAATTGAGATTTTCAGCGGTCTAATTTTGCTGCCTGTACTTGTAGGCTTGATGTTTCCTACCTACAGCTATTTCGCATCTTCTGTCGAATCAGGGCTTTCCTTTTGATGGTAACTTGATGGAATTTGGGTTGTATGCTTCCATTCCTGAGAAGATGACTTGCGTGATCTCTTCGCAGCAGACTGACGGATCGCCAGTGTCAAAGCAGACGTCGAGCCAAGGAAAATCTAGGTAGAACTCCGTTAGATCGTCCCAGTTTGCAGAATTATAATGCCAGATTTTGCGAGACAATAGTGAATCCTTCTGTATGAGTGGCAATTCACAAACCGTTGTAACTGGTTTGTGGTCGGAAGTATCTAATGGCGGACCAACTGTAATTGTGTACTGGTCAGGATTGGTGGTTAGAAAAAGATCCAGGAGGGCGGCGAATTCGCCACTTTTTGAGATTCGAGTTGGTTTGTCTACAAGTTGAGTAAGCCAGCAGCTGATGGCAAATGCTTTAGCTTCTCTATCTTCGGATTCGTATCGTATTGAGTCAAAAGTCTACCACTAGTGTTGAAAAAAAGCTTTGGTAGGCTCTATCGCTCGGAGGGCGATAGAGACAACTTATAAATTTGGTTAATCCCTTGGCGGCAAACTTGAGCAACATGACGTTAAGGTTGTTCGGCTCCAGTGTTTCCTCGCGGTGACATGAAAGGTCGCTTCGGACAAAAAGGCATATTGCGAACTTATGCCTAAATCGGGTATGTAAGTCGTAACCAGGATAGGGGTAGTTTACTGTTGTTGTTGTAGAACATACCTGTGTTTCTGTAAGGGCTAGTATGTGTGGTCTATTTGCTTGTAGATGTTGGTGTACCGAATTTATGTTTGTATTTAGGCCTCTTATGTTGCAGAAATCTATTCTAAATTGGTTTGGTATCTTTGCTAGCTGTGAAATTCGGAATAAAGTGCTCCCAGGGCCACCCAGCGCCCGGAGGTCCGAATGGCCGGGGAGTTTACCTCCGGAATATTTTGATCCTGGAAGCACTATCATGTCCATATATTCCAACTGTGGAAACCGGAACCACCAGCGTGGAAGCGGAACGTGATTCGGGAAAACCACTTAGCGCTTCCCAGTTCTGGTGGGGTGGTTTCACCGGACGATGCGAGTAGGCGTATGCATCTACCACCTAGGGCCGCTTCCACTGGAAGCATCGGCCTCAGACCCATTCCTTTGGTGATCCCTAGTCTGACAGGGGTAAAATGGGGTTTGTTGGATCACTCCCCAGTGATCAGCTCCAGACTTTGTACTTTGGTGGTCTCCAGCCTGGAGGAGGACGATGGGACTTGATAAACCACATCCCGTGGCAATTCGGAATGGCGCGGCGGGGGCGTCACTACCCGTAATCAAACTGCTCTCACCAGTTTGACGCTCCTGCCTGCTAATACAATGCAGCCCCTCCTGTCACAAACTGTCATTGTTCAGCTCCAGACTTTTTACTTCGGTCTTCTCCAGCCTGGGGGAAGGCGATGGGATCTGACGGGCCACATCCCGTGGCAACTCGGAATGGCTCCCCGTAATCAAACTGCTCTCACCAGTTTAACGTTCCTGCCTGCTAATACAACGCAGCCTCTCTTGTCACAATCTGTCATTGACTAGCTCCAGACTTTGTACTTCGGTGTTCTCCAGCCTGGAGGAGGACTATGGGACTTGATAAGCCACATCCCGTGGCAACTCGGAATGACGGGAGCGTCACTCCCCGTAATCAAACTGCTCTCAGCAGTTTGACGTTCCTGCCAGCCAATACAATGCAGCCCCTCTTGTCACAAACTGTTATTGATTAGCTTCAGGCTTTGTATTTCGGTGTTTTCCAGCCTGGGGGAGGACGATGTGATTTGATGGGCCACATCCCGTGGCAACTCGGACTGGCGGGGGCCTACTCAAATGCTTTAAGTTCAGATTGTTCTATTGTGGTATGGTGATTTTTTTTTTGAATATCTGTTGCTGTCTAATATGATTAGGTCCAGAATATCCCCTTTAAAAAAAGTTAAAATAATTACAAGGGAATTTAGAGATGAGCTTGCCTACCATCCTGAACAAACATTGCATTTTCTGGCTCAATGTCCCTGTCTCTCCATGTATAATTGGGCTTTGGATGTTCTTTGCACTTATTGGCGTTTAAGTACCATCAATCGAATTGTGTCGTAGTCCTTCGATTGGAGTCAACACCATGTACTCTAATTTGTGTTCCTGGTGAATTTTTAGGCTCATAAAATCTTAATCACCAAAGTTTTCGTCTGTCACATTATCTGAGGGGAAAATAGATAAGGAATCGTTATTTCTCGCTAAATTTCCTCATTTTCTAATATCGGCACAGCTTCATTCAAAGAGAAAGCTCTAAAAAATATAGCCGTCCATAAATTCTGCATCACACAATCAGTTACAGGTATAGTATATATAATTTATCGATCTGTAAAATTTTTACTGATATTTCTTTATAATATTACGTATTATGGTTGTTCAATAAAATATGTAAATATATTTAAACTAGTGATAGATATTGAAAACATTTACTTAATTTCCAAAATATGTTTACAATTTTGCAATATTCATAAAATAGTAACAAACTCTGGAACGTTTAGCTAGCGTTCCTGAGCACAACGTGACAAGCACCTATACCTAAAGAACTAGTAAAAAACAGTAACGATTATGCGCATGGTCTGTTTAGGATCAGACTTTATTTCGTTGTACTACCTGTAGTACAGGGAGAATATCTTGGTTTTAACGTAGGTTGCTAATATTATTGTATATATCTGATTTACTTTTTTGTATTATGTATATTTACTTAAATGGTACACACTTATTATAATTTACTGTAAGCCTTATGGCAGTAGATCGTTTTACACAACTATAACTTTAGGTTAGTTTGGGTTAGTCCATGAGCAAGTTATCGAATTGAGCTCACTTCGATTTCGCCTGTATGTCCTCATAGACTATATGTTTTCTTTAAGAGTCATTTTAATTTTATTCAATAACTTTTGGAATGAAATGAATTATTTTAATTTTTAACTTTACTTTATATATCCAATCGTCTTGGAAATAACTATTATAGTGAGATGAATAATCAATTTATTCTAGTAAAATAAATCCGAGGAAAGAATGCAAGCTGTTACACTACCAGGAAAATTGTAGAAGGTCGGACTAGGCATAGAGCTCGAAGTAATAATTTATATTCTGACCGGAATAACGATGAAAATTTACGGCAACGCAATTTGTAGGTTGTAATTAACATCAGAAGTCACACTTTATCATGGCAACCGAAACATGGGGGTTCTAATTAATCGCATCTTTTATTAACCCTAGCTACCCTTCAAGGATGGCAAAGAAAAAACTTATCGCACTAGGTTTGTCTCTTATATTGTAGTTTAATAAGGTAGAAAATATTCCTAATCTGTTTTGGATCCACTGGAATTAATTCGTTATTCACACATTTAAAAAATAAATAGACATCGAAACGAACAGTTAAAAGTTTTAATCAAGAATACAATAAAATGGTCATACACATAAAAACTTTAAAAGCTTCCACATTATTATGGTAATCCACCGCAGTGTGGTTTATAACTGTATAAAGTGTATAAAAGTTCTAACTAAAGCTACGAAATAAAAAGCGAATAAACCGGAGTGTTACTGCAAAAGTTGTCTACAAAAGTGTATTGTCCTGTCATTGAGGCGAAAGGATCTGTGAAAGTACAGCGTTCTCCACTCAGATAGACCCGAAGCACTTTTGCGATAATTTGAGCACGCAAAAGTGTGGTATTGCTTATCTGAATCATTAATACTATAAGGTGGGTATCTAGCTTACCGGATTAGATCTACTAAAAGTTTAAATTTAACCCTTTAAGCCTGACGTCACATAAGTGAGCGAAATACCTACGTACGAGAAATATATATCTTCGTTTAAGTTCTCCCATGACTTCATATATTTAAATATAATATGATCCAAATTCAGAGTGTTTTGTTTAGCGAGTGCTATAACATCGCAGCGGTGTATCTCAAAGAAAATGTGATTTGCACTTTTTCACCTTAGCATGATTATTCTGATGTTTGATTTTAAATAGAAGGACCGAATTAGAGATCTACTGTCCCTTTTAGTGAAGGCGGAAGTAACAGTCCAACGACAAACAGTGGAGGCCTAAAACGTAAAAGTTCATATCACACTTTTCATAGTTTTGATTCTATATCGTCCAAAAATGTGAAAAATTTGAATTTTTAAATGTCGATATTTTGAATGCGGTTCAGGCTCAAAACTATTCTGATTAATTTATGTGCGGTTTGTAGCCCGCTAAATGTGTAAAAAATATTTTAAACATTTAACAAATAGAATAATTTTGTTAATCAAGTATATAGCATACCACTAAGCTTTTATAGCTAAAGTCGAATAGAATCAGCTGCTAATAATTACCCACTAACAAAATAAGAACAAAAAATAACATTTAGGTGTTTTATAAAAGTACAATTCTTAAACGTATTTCAAACAAAGGGCTACAGTACATTCTGTGCAGATAATTGAAGATCTGCTTATCGGAATGTAATCATTTATCATTTTGGAAATATTTTTTACCCCAACTGAACCGACCGGAAGGTTCTTCACAAACTGAGAAATGCGCTTTTTCTTACATTTTAAAGTTAATTTCTTCATAATGTATTGTAGTATAACATAGTTTGATCAAACTTACACTAACTGTCCATATATTGATTGTAGCGGCAATGGGTAGGAAGTACATGGACCAGCTAATATATCCGTTTTCTGTAATAATCATCATCCTTTCTGTTAGTAAGAAATGTCTGAACACACAACCTCAATTATACCACAGAGAGCTGGTGCAAAGATCATAAAAACGCAATAAACCATAGGCGTTACCAAAAATTACCAACCTTTCGTAATATTCGAACATAGAAAGGTCATTTGACACAAGCATAGTATTTTTATAGCACATAATTATCATATTGCTTCAGTTGATGTGGCTCATCAAATCACATCGTCCTTCCCCAGGCTGGAGAACACCGAATTACAAAGTCTGGAGCTGATTAACGACAGTTTGTGACAAGAGGGGCTGCATTGTATAAACAGGCAGAAACGTCAAACTAGTGAGAGCAGTTTGATTACGGGGAGTAGCGTCCCCGCCATTCCGAGTTGCCACGGGATGTAGCCCGTCAAATCTCATCGTCCTCCCCCAGGCTGGAGAACACCGAAATACAAAGTCTGAAGCTGATCAATGAAAGTTTGTGGCAAGGGGACTGCATTCTAGTAGCTGGCAGGAACGTCAAACTGGTGAGAGCAATTTGATTACGGGGAGTGACGCTCCCGCCATGTCGAGATGTCACGGGATGTAGCCCATCAAATCCCATCGTCTTCCCCCAGGCTGGAGAACACCGAAGTACAAAGACTGGGGCTGATCAATGACAGTTTGTGGCAAGAAGGGATGCATTGTATTAGCAAGCAGGAACGCAGCTGTATTGCATTAGGAGGCAGGAATGAGAGCAGTTTTATTACGAGGAGTGACGCCCTCGCCATTCCGAGCTGCCACGGGATGTGGCTCACTAAATCCCATCGTCCTCTTCCAGGCTGGAAAACACGAAAGTATAAAGTCTGAAGCTGATCACTCGAGAGTGACCCAGCAAACCCCATTCTTACATCTGTCAAACTAGGGACCACCAAAGGAATGAGTCTGAGGCCGATGCTTCCAGCGAAGGCGGCCCTAGATGCATACGCCTACTCGCATCGTCCGGTGAAAGATCACCACACCAGAATTGGGATGTGTTAAGTGGTTTTTCCGAATCTAACATCTAACATCGCAAAATCAGCCTCCCAGAAGCTTGGTGCGCTATTTCGCAACAAAAAACTGTATACACCGCTGCAGTTGCTCTTTCTCTACAAAGCGGAAATAAGACCGTGCTTAGAATATTGCTCACACATCTGGGGTGCCGCACCAAAACACACCCTATGGGTGTGTTTTGGATGGATTCCATTCAGAAGAGAGCTGTACGTCTCTTCGGCGACCCGGAGTTGACCCGGATTCTGGATAGTCTGGAACACCGCTCACATGTGGCCGCGATGTCCTTTTTACAGATACTTTCACGGCAGATGTTCTCAGGATTTGCCCCGTCACATCGCGCTCCTGGCAACGCCTGTCAAAACAGGAACGACAGAGGGCAAGAGCGCACCAGTTCGTCGTACAACTGGAAACACCTAGAACATCGCTTTACAGGAAATCCTTTGTCTGGCGCACTGTACCACTGTGGAACTCACTCCCTGACATCTGTTTCCCCTTAATTACGGCCTACAATTATTCAAGAACCGTGTCAATCAACATCTTCGTACACACACTGCTCATCGAGCGCCATAGGATCTCCCTTTAATGTGTGCCAGTGCCATAAAAAAGAGGTAAAGAAATCTGTGTGGATATAAGTATAAACTTTATATAGAAGCAATAACATTTAGTCTTTTGATCGACTTACTACACAGCGTTTCTGAAAAATGGTATCAAATCTTGTACCACGTAGTTGTAAAGGTTTGTTTACATCAAAGAAAAAAAAATTTTTTAAATGATATACGCTTATACATCAAATGCCCTCCAGCATGATGAGAAATTTAGTATCAACATTAGGGTGGACTGAAGAAGACCTAATTTTTCTTATCTCAAATTTCTAATAGTTGCTTCGCTCTATTTTCTTTACAAATGCAAATGTTGCATTTTAACATAAAAAAGTCTTAAGGGTTCGGCAGGCCTTTAAAAAATAAAATTTTCTACACTACATTTCCCAACATAAAAAGTAGGAAATAAGACATACACTACCTTAGAAAACTGTAAGTTAATAGGCACTAATCGAAGAGGGTATAGCAACAGTCCAAGCGTTCACTCACTCCCATTCCTTCATTTACGATATACATGGACCAAGTATGAGGCTCTATTAAAAGCAATTTAACAAAGTAATAAAACATTGGATTTAAAAAAAAATACCTATTCTTCTAACATTTCTTGGTCTGGCGAGCCCACTAAATATAAATCAATTGAAACAAAAATTGGTGTGCATAGGTGACCCTAAAAACTTTTTTTAACTATTACACGAGAGGAAACAGCAAAATACTCCACCCTAATCAACATGTTTCAATATGACAATAGTTAGTGAAAGTACACTTTAAAGACTTCTTAGAGAGAAAGGTTACAAGTAGTTTAGTGCCTCCTCAAAAATGTAAAGGAAGGACTCACTACGTTTTGTTGAAGATATAAAAAACGTCACAAGCTGGGAAGTGCACTCATTTTATTTTAAAAAGGAGATCCGAACCACTGGCCAAGCTCTAGGTGCTGTGAAAGAAGATAAACACTTGCCAGAAATAAATAGAACCACCCATGGAAATAAATTTCGCATGGTAAAAGCAAAAGCAAAAATCGATACTGATCGACAGAGCAGAAATAGTGTGTTGGAGTTCAGATAAATAGTCATTTAATAGCCTTGAAAATTTCAAAAATGAGAATGTCAGGACATTTAACAGAGCTCGATGTTGCTTCCTAGCCCTGCTTATTATATTATACGCCACGCCTCGAGCTGCCATAATGTGCCCGTTTCCAAATAACGAGCGTGTTCCCAAAATCATGCAGCGTCATTTGCAAACTGATACATTCTCAATTTTCATTGCCTGATACAAGGCAGCGGGAGGCTGTCAGAGAAATAATTTTCACACCGAATTAAATTTTAACTTTACCTATCATTTCCACTATGTATATGCCAAAAAAAATATTAAGAACTCTCGAAGAGAGCCTCCAGGTTTAGAAACACATAACAATAACCGCATATTATAATTGGATGTTAAGTATCTCTAATACCTTAATACGTTGGAAGGTTTTTACATAGTCCACTTCACATAAAAGTTCTTTCCCGTGTTTTAAGGCCATTTTTTGCTGCTAAGATAATGTTTCAAGCCTAGCGGCATTATACAAGGTGTCCGGAAATAGCGTCGCCAAATTACAGAGGGTGATTCTACATAAGAAAACATGAACATTTTTTCATATGAACATGGGTCCGAAAATGCACAGTTTCCAAGATACAGGGTGTCAAACTTTTTATAAAAAATCAGTTTTTTGTTAATATCTTAAGTATGATTTTACTGATTTTGTTGAAATTTGGCAGGGTTATCTGTAGTAATAAGGGGCTTATTTAGCCTTAATTAGATTAAAAATATAAAATCCAGTGGCGTCCCGGAGGGCATCATACCGAATACTATTGACAAAAAAAGTGTGCGCCGCTGACTTTTTCAAACATCTTATTTTTTTTTCGTATTAAGAAACTAAAAATACAATATTTTTGATTCTCAAGTTGTTTTCGTATCTTGCGTCATTTTCGATAAAAAAAGTAAAAACCGGTTTATTACATTTCTAAACTTTTTGGATAAAATCGATATTTTTATTTATATCTTAAATATGCTTTTACCGATTTTGTTGAAATTTAATAGGGTTATCTGTAGTAATAGGCGGCTCATTTAGCCTTTACTAGATTAAAAATATAATGTCCAGTGGCGTCCCGGGGGGCATCATACCGAATATTATTGACAAAGAAATGTGCGCCACTGACTCTTTTAAACATTTTATATTTTTTTCGTATTAAGCAGCTCAAAATACAACATTTTTGTTTCTTGAATTGTTTTCGTATCTTGCTTCGTTTTCGAGAAAAAAAAAATAAAAACCAGTTTATTACATTTCTTTAGGGCACCAAATTCTACATCAAACGCTGTAATAAACTGGTTTTATTTTTTTTCTCGAACACGAAGCAAGATACGAAAATAAATTAAGAAACAAAAGTGTTGCATTTTTAGTTGCTTAATACGAAAAAAATATAAAATGTTTAAAAGAGTCAGTGGCGCACATTTCTTTGTCAATAATATTCGGTATGATGCCCCCCGGGACGCCACTGGACATTATATTTTTAATCTAATAAAGGCTAAATGAGCCGCCTATTACTACAGATAACCCTATTAAATTTCAACAAAATCGGTAAAAGCATATTTAAGATATAAATAAAAATATCGATTTTATCAAAAAAGTTTGGAAATGTAATAAACCGGTTTTTACTTTTTTTATCGAAAACGACGCAAGATACGAAAACAACTCAAGAATCAAAAATATTGTATTTTTAGTTGTTTAATACGAAAAAAATATAAAGTGTTTGAAAAAGTCAGCGGCGCACACTTTTTTTGTCAATAATATTCGGTATGATGCCCTCCGGGACGCCACTGGACTTTATATTTTTAATCTAATTAAGGCTAAATGATCCCCTTATTACTACAGATTACCCTGCCAAATTTCAACAAAATCAGTAAAATCATATTTAAGATATTAACAAAAAACTGATTTTTTTTAAAAAGTTTGACACCCTGTATCTTGGAAACTATGCATTTTCGGACCCATGTTCATATGAAAAAATTTTTATGTTTTCTTATGTAGAATCACCCTCTGTAATTTGGCGATGCTATTTCCGGACACCCTGTATAGGGCTTTACGTACTAATGTCTACTTGCATACTTTTACACAAATCTTAAGTCCATATTAACGAGTGCCAATTAGCTTATATATCAGTAAATCACATCAAATGCATATTGCGTGCATTCAAACTTTTTTGACCATCTTCGGGCAGCTTTGGCTCCGGATTGTTCAATATATTATTTTAATATGGTAAAATTTTCTGTATAAAAATTTTTCACCTCGAGCTATTTTTCATATACAGTATAAAACTTCCTTATCAGAGCGGCCAAAGCCGTTTTCTTTTCAAAACATATTAACATAATATTTTGATATAAAACATGAAATATACGGCACATCAGCATATTCAAGCAAAAGTTAGCCTAGTGGCTTTTAGAGCCTATGAATAATTTAATAAGGCTACGCCTTATTATGAGCACATAACCTGAAAGCTTGTTTACCACTCTCTACCAATACTTAATATATTATAATATACGTAAATATTACATAAGAGATCTTTTAATGCAAAGATCCTTTCATGGGGCAAGAAAAGTATTTGAAAGTAATGAATAATAATTATCGATATATTTGCGAGTAATATACTTATACACTGGGGCAAAATAAATTGGTTTGGTCGGAAATACTAAAAATATTTAAAACATAGTCTAAGGAATCAAGATTGAATTATAAAATTGTTTAGTTTGAATGTCTACTGCTACAATCTTATTATATTAGCGTTTAAATCTCAGAAAACATCATACAGATATGCCTGTGAACACAAAAAGTATATTAATTTTCTCTCCTATACACTGTCAGTATCTATATTTTTATGCGTTGCTCTTGCCTGCGTAAGCTTTTTAAGTTACTTATGAGCTTCCATCAGGCAAACTGAAAGTAATATGCAGTTGAATTTTATACTTGAATTAGTTCGAAGCGGTGTGAGTGTTAGCACAAGGGGATAAAATAGCACATATCTTTTATATGCAGTTCTCCAATATGTTAGCACAAATAGCCTAGAAGTTGTTTTCAGACATTACCATTATATTATGAGGTATAGAGTTTGGACAATAATTTATGAGGCCATGCTCTCCTTGGATTTCCAGAATTTTGAGTGAAAAATACCCTTGCAATCGATATATCGATATTTGTTTATTCTCACAGCAATATAGTTCAGCCACAATGCTGAAGATAAAAATTTGACTTTGCTTATGTCAATTCTGTGTAGAAGTCAGTGTCGGATATGCAGCATGTATGAGCTTATAATTTCCTTGTATTAGGGCAGTGCCCAATATAGAGCATAAATTTCGGCAAATGTTGGGCGATTTGGCAGTGGTATAATAAAGCCGTGTTTTGGAGATGCTTAGTAATAATAATAATAATGATAATAAACACTTTAAGAAAGATACGAAAATATTAATAGACCCGATTAATGATTATGTTCAAGAGGGCGGACGGCACGAACGTATCGTCCGTTCGCTCCAATGAAAATTTACAAAGTAATTCTATGTGTTTTTATTGCAAAAGTGGTGTTACATCAAAAGTAAAAATACAGTGTAAAAAGTGCATGGAAGTTTTTCATCCTTCCTGCTTCAAAAGAGTAATAGAAAGAAAAATTTGGCATGCCGCCATGAAGAAATCACTAATAAACAACTTACCTCATCAGTAAGTGACTCTTTGCTGGATAAAGAAAGCTTGCTTATAAAAATTACTGAAGAACTAGAGGACAAAAACAGATTGTTACATGAAAATAGCGATCTACTAAAAGGAAAAGTGAAATATTTAGAAGAAAAAGTGAAAAATTATGAAATGTTGGGTTATGATAGCCTTCAGATTCCAATTCGCGAATCAAGCTCACCGGAGTCGCCGGCAGTTATTCAAAACATGCCAACCTCTATAGCACCGATTTCTATGAATAGCCACCTTACAGGTAACGGGTCGATGAGCGATCGAACTGCTCAACACTTGGCCGATGGGCCCCAGCAGGAAAGGAAGAATCATCAAACAAACATAAGCAATAAAAATCGTCAACATCAACAATCAAAAATAACAACATCCGATGTACAAAAAGCAATAGAAAATGCTCAAGGAAATATAGAAGAAAAAGAAACTAACGACAAATGGGAAACGCAGCGTACTAGGCACTATAAACATAAAACAAAACAATTGGGTACTTCTGAAGAAACGTCAAATGGATTTTTGGGAGTTGAAAAAAGGCTTTGGATCTACCGCTATAGAGTGCAGAGAACAGTTAATGAAGAACAAGTACAACAGTTTATCAAAAACAAACCAGGATTTAATAACCTTGAAATCCAAGTACAAGAACTTCCAAGGGATAAAACACAAAACAAATGTTTTCTTGTTACTGCGCCATTTGAATAGAAGGTAGAACTTTATAGTCCAAACTTCTGGCAAAGAAATGTGGGCATTAAACGTTACAAGTTTAACATTCAAAAAAACTACAAAAAACAACAGACGCAGGACCAGGGTGCAATATCCTTCTAGGACATGATATTAATAGTCAGAGCAGACAAAAATCTGGCAAAAAACAGACACACTACAAGCAACATACTTAAGAACAATGTTTCTAAACATTAGAAGCCTATCGAGAAAGCTTGATGAATTGGAACTCCAGATTACAGGTCAGTCTTTCGACCTTATATGTTTGTGTGAGCATTGGTTAACAAATGAAGCTGTGCAACACTACACCTTACTAAATCAAAATATAAAGAACTATTTCTGCAGGACTCAATTTGGGGGAGGTGGTGTTTTAATTTATGCAAATAAAAACTTTAATGTCAACAAGATAGTGGATATAGACATATTGTCAATTGAAAAACAGTGTGAGGTTGTAGCTATTGAAGTAAAGAATCCAAACATTAATATACTATGTATGTACAGATCACCTAACAGTCAACTTAATATATTTTTTGAGAGTCTTCCAAATATTTTTGAAAAACCAAGTAAATATAAAATAGTTATTTATGCAACAAGTGTGTAAAGTGAATCTTTTTTTATGAATGGGAATATTGTCGCATGAGCAGTAGGCGAATGCGACAATCCCATGAATAAAAAAAGGGTACTTTACACATGAGTAGCATACAAAATTTTTTCTACTATCGAAAAATATATAAAAAAATTAAAATAATGTTATACCACTTTACGCACTAATGCGTAAAATAAATAATTTTACGCACTAGTGCGTAAAATATATTATTTTACGCACTACCCGAAACGTCAAAAAATATGTCAGTAAACGTCAAAAAATATGTCAGCTTTATTTTACGCACTAGTGCGTAAAATACCTTACTTTACGCACTGCACATTAAAAAGGCCTATTTTACGAATCTTAGAGAGTGCGTAAAGTGAGTATTTTACGCACGGTAGTAGAAAAACCTATTTTTATATGTGGGGACTTTAACATTGATATCCTTACAGATGATCAAAACTCAGCTGAGTTTTCTCAATTAATAAGTTCATATGATTTTGAATTTTTGGTGAGGAGAGCAACTAGAATATCTAAATCTAACCGAAACAGCTGTCTGGATAATTGTATTACTATCCAGCCAGCTGAATGTGAAGCTGTTCTATGGGACACTTACAGGACAGATCATATGTCGATAACAAGCTTACAGGTACATAAACCCAAATATTTTAAACAACCAAACTTCTATCTATTACTTTAGACCTTTTTGTAGTGATAATGCCGAATTATGTATAAATTCTTTACAACAAATCGACTGGTACTCTTTCTTGGATCCGTTGGATATTGATACATCATTTAGTCTTTTTTTAAATATATTACTAAGTACTAACTTTTTTACCTTAAAAAACAAAAACCATACATAATAAAAACAAATAAAATAAATGGTTTAACACTGAAATCAAGTCCCTTAGGGACAACCTTAATTTCTTAACCCATTTTAATAATCAAACTTCAAATATTGACATCTCGCCTTTAATAAAACAACTTAAAAAAGAATATAAGCATAAAATATATGAGACAAAAAATAAATACTACTCTGATAAATTAAAAAATAGCACAAATAAATCAAAGACCATGTGGAAATTCATACACTACATACCAAAAAGACAACTCTCAGTTCGGTTTAAATTCCGAATAACTAAACAATTATTTTGTAAATATTTCACATGAAATTACACAAACCTTGCAAAAAGCTAGGGAGGATCCTATAATTACTACATCTCGATTAATAAACAATTGTGGCAGTCTCTTTCTTAAGCCGGCTGATGAAACTGAAATATGTCAAATCCTAAAGGAGCTAAGCAACAGCACAGCTCAATATATTTTTGGCCTTTGGCCAGAACATAACACTCAAACGGCTAGCGCCTGGTATCACACTACCACTCTCTATTCTCATAAATAAATTTTTTCAGTTGGGTCAGTTTCCGAGTAAACTTAAGCTTACTAAAGTAATCCCTATACATAAAAAAGGAAATGAAAACGAACCAGGAAATTACCGACCGATTTCCATTACTCCGGTTCTTTCAAAACCAATTGAAGCAGCTTTCAATAACAGATTAATACCTTTCTTAGAAAAACATAACCTAATATCTCCTTTTCAGTTTGGGTTTAAGGAGAATAAATCAACAAGTCATGCTCTGGGGAGCTGGTGACGCATGTGGTTGGATGCTTCGAGAGAGCTGAGGATGTATCTGCTATTTTCTCCGACCTCTCGAAGGCGTTTGACTGTGTGTGTCATCGGACCCTTATCGCAAAGTTGCAGCATTATGGTGTAAGGGGAGTGGCCTCAAATTTAGTAATGTCTTATTTGTCTGAACGCGCACAGGTTACTTGTTGCAGGGAGACAGTATCATCAACACAAATGGTGAGAGCAGGAGTGCCGCAAGGCTCAATACTGGGGCCGATCCTCTTCATTCTATATGTCAATGAATTACCTGCCCCTTTTTTCCGAAATAAGGTGTGTTCAGTACTGTGATGATAATGCTTTTCTTGATAATGACACAAACTACAAAAAGCTTGAAGCATCAACAGAGCAAACACCACAAATACTACACGGCTGGTTTGCTGACAATAATCTTTTGCTGAACTTAGACAAGACTGAGTTATTGAATTTAACACTTAAAGAGGGGGAGGCCAACAAAACAATTCGTTTTCTTGGTGTGCATTTAGACAGTAGATTAAGCTGAAAAAATCACATATTAAACTTATCAAATAGATTATCGTCAACTCTTTTTCTTTTGAGAAGGATTGCAGATTTAGCGAATTTTGACATATCCAGAAGGGCTTTTTCAGTCCAGGATATCATATGGTTTGTTATATTGGGGAAACTCAGCTGACTGGAAAAAGATCTTTACAATTCAAAAAAAGGCTCTTCCAATTATAACTAAAAAGAAACCAAGTCATTTTTGTAGAACCCTTTTTAAGCAACTAAATATACCCACTTTAACGGGTATTTATGTACATCAGTGCCTAATTTTACACTCATATATCTGAACTCATTTCAGTAAATACCAGACATGACTATGACACCAGATTTGGTGATCAACTGTTAATACCTCAACATAGGTTAAATTTAACTCATAAAAGCTTTTTAAATAATTCAATTATTTTCTACAATTGTCTACCAACAAAAGTAAAAATTCTACCTCTTTTAACCTTTAAAAGAAGAATTAAACAAATGATTTTGGAGTTCTATCCATATACGTTGGATGAATTTTTAAATGCATAAATAAATGTTTTTAATTTTACATTATATTTTATTGTGTATCTATGTATTGTTTTAACTGTAAATGTTATTGTAATTTTTATTTTACTAGAATTTAACGATGCTAATCATTGTTTGTATATGTAATTGAGCAAATAAAGAATTTTGAAATTTAATTTGAATAATAGGAAAATCATTGCGGAATACTTAAACACCACAGGCACACTGGAAGATATTCACACAGTAGTATATACAGTCTATTTTATTGTATATAGTCTTAACCTAATAAATATTGCCGATCAGCATTACTAACATGTAATAAACAGAAAACTTTAAAATACACAAACCAAAAATTTAAAACAACAGACACACCTAAATGGCAAAGGAGGATTGAAAAGGATATAACAAAGCGGAGAAGAAAGGCTAACATAGTATATACATGGAAGCAGATCAAAGAAAATATTTTAAGACGTACTGAAAGTATAACATAAATTAAACAGCAAACGCTAGATACACTGGTACAGATTACTTAGAACAGATGCGAATCATTTACTGATTTTCCTATACTGCGTTTTCGTGACCTTGGCCGCTTGCGACTTCCCGTTCGAGGCCCGAGGAGCGGTAGGGTTGAAAACGTTTGTTGCACCAGCTACATAGTTTAGCCGGCCGTAGAATGTGATGAAGGTGTTTTGCCTCATCGGTTTTGATTTGCATAAATCAATCCTAAATATTATTACGAAAATAGATTGCTTATTTTAAAGTCTATTAAAGCATGGGTATAGTATATAGGTATGTCGAGACATAAATGTTTCAAAAGCATATCTGCACCTTTTACATTAATGACTACTGCGACAATCA
>MU185886.1:133487-149252 GCA_016904865.1 Pissodes strobi | reverse complement strand
CAAAAGCATATCTGCACCTTTTACATTAATGACTACTGCGACAATCACTTTTTCTAGTTATTTGTTCAATGAGATAATTTTTTTCAGCTTTTACATTGAAGGTTGGGAAAACGAAAGTCACTTTTAGCCACTAAAAAAATTAAAGTATTAATTTTCCTATAGGTTCTTCCCTTTTTTACAAGTTTTAAGGTTTGTGTTTGCATATTATTTTACTGTGTATAGTCTTAACCTAATAAATAATTGAATTATATAAAATAAAGGGAAGCCCGAACGTGGATGTTTGAAGGGTATAGACTTAATTTTTTGAAAATAAGTTTTGGTAACGATTATCTCTACAGATATTTTATCAAACTCACTTACAAATGTTTTTTCTAGTTTAGAAACAAAATAGATGAAGCCTTCGTTGGGTGACTTTCATTTTCTAAAAAAATTGTTTTTTAATTCGTATGCCTTGAAATGTGTGTAAGAATGACTTGTCTAAAGTTTCTACTGCATTGGAAAATTGAAGACAAAGGTGCATTTATAAATTTCTAAACTCTTTTTCAAGAGATAACCACACATAATTAAAAGTGAAGTGTTATATTTTCACGTCGATAATCATAATTTGGCAGACTAATAGCTGCTCCTAAATTTGAAGTAATTTCGTAACTTTGATCTCGAATACTCCTAAAATAGTTCTCTAAACAGCCTTGAAAATTACTAAAGTAAATAAATGAACAAAACCGGGAAAGAAATTAACAAAATATGTAACATTTATTATCTAGGACGCTTAGCAACGCAGAAATATATAGCCACGAACTAGATTAAAGCGGCCACGTCACGCCGATTTAGCTCGAGTACACATAGAGCGTCTGAATATATAAGTGGCGCCAGCCTCCATAAGAACAAGGAGAACCTAGTCCCCCGCGTAATCGGTAGCTTTCGCATCTGTTCTAGGTAATCTGTGACACTGGAAAAAAATTAACAGTATACTCAGCTACGCAGATACAAAGAATCTAACTACAGCAAAACAGATAACCGATCTTCAATTGCAATAAAAATCGTTCTATAAGAAAATAACAGCAACGGAGAAATTAAAGTAATACCACCAAGTAGAGAAGAAATCACCAAATTTTGGGAAGGAATATGGTCAAAACCTGTACAATCTAATCGTACAGCGTCATGAATTAGAGAAGAGGCTCATAGGCCGCACGAGACCTAAGAAGAAGCTGAATACAAAGTAAAAACAGAAGAACTGGCAAACACTATAAAAACATACATAACTGGAAATGCCCAGGACTAGATGAGATACAGAACTTTTGGTATAAGCAGCTCATATCGACATATAAATGCTTAATATTTAAATAAATTTAGCAATATAAAAACAGCAACTATTACCACGATTCCTAAAAAGGGAGAAAACATATTTAACACCGAAAAACCACAATACAGAAAATCAAGCTAGTTATCGCCCAATAATTTGTTTGCAAACACTGTATAAAATAACACCGGCAATATGCAGGAAAATAGATCACACCTTTAAAATATAAGATAATTTCAGAAGAGCAAAAAGGCTTTAGGAGGAACGGTCAAGAATGCAAGGAATAGTTAATAGTAGGCTAGGTATGTGACAATGAGACAAACAGAAAAACAACAAAGAAATCTACGAACATGTTACTTAGATTACAAGAAGGTCTTCTACTCTGTGCCCCATAATAATAATGGGCAAATTTAAAAATTACATCCAACTATAAGAAATTTTCTATCAACTATCATAAACACCTGGAGAACAAACATACATTTAATAACAGGAAAAGAAGAAATTAAAACACCATAAAAGTTAAAAGAGATTTTTCTTAAAGGAGACTCACTAAGCGCATTATGAAGTAATGAATGATCTTGGAGGATGCTAGTACACTGCGACCTGTATAGATTTATTGTGTCCCCTCTCCTTGGTGCTTCCGTTGACGTGACTCTCAATCAGAGTACCTCATCCAGCTTCAGTGCTTTGGTAAAAGCAATTACTCTGGATGGTTCTATGGATGGAAGTTCCTCCTGTTCGACGATGCAGCACCGCCTGTCATTCCGTGGGATGGTATTTCGGGGTTTCCTCCCCCTACTCAGAGAACCGGCAACGGTCCTCGCTTTCAATTTTTATTCTCTCTAGGTGCCTTCCTAACCGGCAAGGGCCAATAAGATGCGGAGATGTTTCTTCAGTGTTATAAGGCTTTTTGATCTTCCTGGGAGAGGGGACCCTAGAAAAATATTTAATTACCTTAACACTGGAAGACGTTCCCATAGGCTGATCAATTTGATTCGCTTTTATTTCCAGAACTCTTCCTTGTAGGTGTGCCACAGAAGTGTTCGGGTCCTAAAAGCGGAGTTTGGGTTAGCTCCTACATTTGCCAATTGGTCTGCGTTTTCGTTGCCTTTTATCGCAGCATGTCCTGGTATCCATTGAAAAGATATTTTGTTATTCTAGCCTAGTTCGTTTGGCCTATCTAGGCATTCCCATACCATTCTGGAAGTGATTGTTGGTGAGCTCAGCGGTTTGAAGGCTACTTGACTATCTGAGATGACAATCTCTTTCTTCCTATAGTTTCTGTCAAGTTTGAACCGCACACATCTTCCTATGGTGTTGATTTCCGCCTAGAATATGTCCGGGTATTTTCCCATTGCTTCGGAGAATTTGGATTCTCGCTGAAATACTCCGGCCCTGGTCCCCTGTTCAGTATATCATTTTACGGCATTTTGCTGCAATGTGAGAATGCAAGTGGTGTTCTTTTTCCATTCTTCTTTACTTCTTATCACGACCGTGAAGTAATTTTTAAAATTGTATCTTTTGTCTATATCGTCCCTGGGGAGCCCAAGATGTGCTATATGCTTTTTAGTGATGTTTAGCGCATTATGATTCTGCCTCTCTCTGAACCGAATCTCTTATACATTAAATAACACAAAATAGTCTTATTGCTATAATCATTCTCCTTTTCAAGTTATTCTTACCCATTTGCTCACTTTTTCAAATAGCATCTGATTTAGTAGGGGTTAAATCTTCATTAAAAGATATATTTTTATTGCTATCTCCTCCCAACAATCCACATTTACTCCTTTCACTTGCCGGATTTTGCTTAATATTTTACTTCATATTTCCTGATTTGATGCACCCTGCGCCTTCTTTATTGTTAATCCTAGAAACTTCTTTTACATCATCACCAGAGAGCTTCGTTTGCATGGCATTAAACAATTTCCTCATACTTTTATTATCATTATCTTTACTTCTTGGTAATCTTATGACTATATTTGTCAGATTGTGATAATATAGCGTATATCTTACAATATACCATTACGGTATTGGTCGATCTATATTTACTCAAGGATATATATTTAATATTTTCTATCTTCTATAAATAATAATCTTTGTCTTAATTTCGATGATTGGTGAATCTTTAGCCACCCGATATTTCAAATGATACGAAATACTTCAATGCCCTCACCAAAGGTCATTTACCTACAATGTTTATATGCTCTCTTTATTCTTTTGGCTGTTCCTATCTTGCCTTTTGTTGCACGATAAAAGAGATCACGAAATTCGTACATAAAATACTTATGGCTTACTGATTAGGTCGTACTGCTTTTAAATTAGTTTAGATATTTAGTAATATTTAAAAAAAAATAAGTTGATTATTGATCGATTAATCTTTTCTCTACTTTTTCGAATTTAATAGTCGCAGAGTAATAATATTATCAGTTTTATAGCCAAACTGTGGTGAAGAAAAATGCAGACAACATTAACACACATCATAAATTTGCTTTATTTCTGTGTTGAGCCGTAATAACCTGATATTTTCCCCTAACGATATAAAATAGCAGCCAATTTACTATATTGCATGAGTTATGGACTCGTGACATTAATAATCTAAGTATCAGTCAAGCATTAAATCCCTATTTAGGAGATATTCAAGCATTTATGTCATCTCATTTCTTCCCTTAATTTAAATAGACTAATATTACCTGCTTAACTCAATAGCTTATCAGTTCTTGGCCCTTTAAATTTTTGAGTTTACCGTACGCTATAGACATATGGATATTTATTATCGAGCTAATCGGAATCATATAACTTATAGTTTGGAGCCCTTAACCCCATACCCTTACATGATGATGCTAAGCCAAAGCTGTGAAAATGCCACATTATAATTTCAAACAATCTTGCAAATTTCATGAAAAATAATGGGAAGTTACAACTTAAGTGTAGGTGATGGTTCTCGTCGCCCGAGAATAAGTGTAGGCGTAGAAGGTGCTGTAAATTTTAACTTTTAACTCGCTCCGTTACATAAATTATATTTTTAACCTCGAGGCAAGCGGAAGATTATGCTTTAGGATGTTAGCCAGAAAATGCAAAATGATTTACAAGGTAACACGACAAAATTGCGGCTTGTTTCCATTTAAATATGGAACACAATTAATTTCAATAAAGTGGCATTTTTGCTTGGTTATAATTCATTGTTTATCATAAGCTGATAGAAATAGATTGAGATGTCATACCTTTGAGCTAATATATGCTGAAGAGGACACTAATGAGTTTGGATTTACTCGTGTAGCGTAAAAATGTTTTATATGTTTGGAAAGCTTGCTGCGCGAGGAATCAAGCACTGATGCTTGACTTGAAGACTTGCGGGATAGTATTTCCATTGCTTTAGAAATAAGATAGAAATATGAGATTATACTACAGTTCGTCATAAAACGCAGATAATTTTCATCAAGAACTTTTAGCAAGCATAATATTAACTGAAATAAATCGTTGGTATTTTAGAATTTTAAATAAAATTGATGATTTTCATTATATTCCTGGCTTTGAAGTTGCCCTTTGCATGTTCTTATCATCATATGGCTCAAAATAGCATTATTCCACACCCGCACCCCGGTTGAAGAAAGAAAATAATATAAGGCAAATTTGGCAGTAATTTGGTTGTCTGATGCAATGTGTCTTGAAGAGTTTCTAAGATAGATACAGAGATAGAATTAAAGGGAGTGGGCGCTGGTACCCGCCTCTGCCACTGCAACCTATTCAGGTTTATTGTAGCACTCCATTCCATGCTTAGAGGACCTCATCCAGTCTGGTCTTCCTAATCAGACTCCAGAAATAAGGTACCGGTTCCTCTATGTACCTTGCAGGTTTTGGTTTGGTCTCTCCTAGCCTTGCATACCTGAGCCTTCAGAGAGACTCACACTTGCGCGACACGTGTTTTGGAGTTTCCTATTCCTCCTGACCGAACCTGCAACGGCTATTATCCGCCAGGGCGATATTTTCTATGTGTCTGTTCATTCTACAGTATCCCGTTAGCTGACCCACTACTGTAGTTGCCCCGGTATTTGTAACCACCAGTTTAGTGGTTGTTTATCTATCCAGTTTTTAACTGTTGTTTTGAAGACTCCTCCTGCTATCACGCAGTAGGGCTCGGGCCCAAACGTGACCTTAATTGCGCCCCGTTTTGCAAGTTTGTCGGCTTCTTCGTTGCCTTGATGGCCTTCATATCCGGAACCCTCGCAATGATGAGCTTATTGTTACCACCGACCACTTCAAGTGCACTTATGCAGTCTTTAACTAGTATAGATCTAACCTTGTGTGCCCTAACTGATTTTAAGGCGGCCTGACTGTCGAAGTATATGTCTACTCTTCTTTTTCTAATGTTCAATTTCTCTATCTCAATGGCGCAGTGCTGTATTGCCGCGACTTCTGCTTGGAATACTGTGGCTTGACTGCCCATGTTTACGGAGATATTTGACCTTGGTCCGCGGACTCAGGCTCCCAATAGTTTACTAGTCTTAGAGCCGTCGGTATACCATGCTTGGTCCGCTTTTAAAGGAGCCCCCTCTTCCCATTTTTCTTTGTCTACAATTGCTACTGAAAAGGGTCTATCAAACCCATAGGAAGGGGTTGCTTCGTCTGATGGCGTTTCGAAGAGATACTTGATCTCCTCGCTGTCCTCTAGTTTCCAGCTTGTGGGCCTTTCCCATTCCATGATGGGCTTGTTGCCTTGCTTGAGCCGGTATTGTACCATTCTTACGCTCCCCTGTATGAGGATATGTAATGGAGGTAGATTTAGCAGGGCTTCCAGTGCAGAGTTCGCCCCAGACACACAGGTACGTCTTCTAGTTGCCTGATTGCACCTGTTTGCGTGGCCTTTATGCCCCAGGTTATAGAGCCATAGGTTAGCACGGGCTTTACCACCATTCTGCACAACCAGAGATTCAATTCGGGGCTCAGCCCCTAGTTTCTCCCGCAAAGTCGCCTGCATGTGCCCAGTGCAATTCTTGCTTTCTGAGTGACCCTGCTAAGATAAGGTCCCCAAGTCATACGTTGGTCAAAAGTCGCACCAAGGTATTTGACTTCCGTGGAAAAGGGAAGCATTGGATTTTTCAGATCCTTTAATGCTCTTTTCTTTGTGAATGGGACTATTGTGGTTTTCAGCGGATTAACAGACAGATCTTCCTCTTCACACCATTTGCTTACTATGTTCAAGGCATTTTGTGCTCTTGTTGAAACATAGCCCATGTTTCTTCCCCTGACTACTATGACTAAGTCGTCTGCGTATCATAGGCAGAAGTATCGTTTATTTTCCATTGTCTAGTAGACTATCTACCAGAATGGCCCACAGTAGTGGTGATAAAACCCCTCCTTGGGGGCAGCCCCTCCCCACCCGCACTGTAACCGTATCCGCACCGATGGTCGCAGTTATTGTCCTATATATTAAGTTTGTTTGTATCCAGTTGCAGATGATTGGGGGGATTTCTTTGTGTGTAACTGCTTTAACCAGCGATTTGGCTGAAGCGTTGTTCAAAGCATCCTCTATGCCCAGAAAGGAGGCTAGTGCCACTCCCTTATCGTCTATTGCCTTCATCAGGAGTCTATTTAGATCGTCCAGGGCCAAATCTTTAGACTTTCCTGATTGGTACGCATATTGACGCTCGTGGAGGGGTTTTGATGTGACAATGTTGTCGCGGATATACCGACCGACTAGTTCTTTCAGCTGTATAAGCAGAAATGAAGTTAGACATATTGGTCTGTATAACTTTGGCGTTTGGTCAGGTGTCCTGCCTATTTTTGGCAAAAAGATGACTTTTGCCCTTTGCCAAAAAACGCTGGTGTGTGGCACCACGCTATGCATGCTCTGAGTATCTTGCAGATGTGTGGCATTAGTATATCCTGCCCTTTTTGCAACAGAACTGGGTAGATTCCATCTGGCCTGGGGGACTTATAAGGCTAGAATTCCCCTATTGCCCCTATAAGTTTTTCAAGTGTAACAATCTCGTTGGCCCTTTTCTAATCTGCTTTTTTCTGGCCTGCTTGATTCAGACCTGCTCTGATTGTTTATGACTGTGGACCCTGGGAAATGTGTGTCAGTAGTTCCAGAGTTTCTTTTGTGGAGCTGGTAAACATGTCATCTGGTTTCTTTAGATGACCAGCTTCACGCGCAGAACCTTCGACGGCCAGAACTTTGCACACTCTTGCGCACTCCTTTGTTCCGGCTATCTTTTCACAGAACTCTTGATACAAGTTTCTTTTGAACCTGCGAACTTCTTTATTGTACTGCGTTAATTTTTCTCTATATGTATTCCAGTCTTAGTTCGTTTTGGCTTTGTTAAACAACCCTCTAATCTCAGACATTAGTCTATCGAGGTGATTGTTTCACCAGACCGTTTTTGTGTTTTGTTAACTGATTGTCTCTGGGCAGTTTTCGTTGAAGGCTTCCAAAACTGCCTCGCTTAGCTGCTCGGATCCTTCGCTATGACTAATGTCGCAGTTCCACCCCTGAGCTTTTGCTCCAGTTTCTTCTGATTCCCTGCCCAGTTAGTTCTCTTGGGATTCCGGAACTTGCTAACTGTCAATGACGAAGTTAGTGAGATATTGTATCTAATTTGGCGATGGTCTGAATATGATGATTCATCAGAGACATGCCAATTAGTTATCGAGTCGTAACAGTCTTGGCTGCATAGGGTAATATCTAACTTCCCGCCTGGTTGCTGTAACAAGAGTAGGTTCTAAGCCTTTATTGACTATGCATAACCCGTCCTCTAGGATAAATTCGAAAAGGAACTCAGTTTCTAGTTTTCTAATTTCTAAGATACTGTGGCAGTTAATGCTCCATTGCATATCAGTATGGACAATGTAACATTCCTGCAGTTATTATTATCCATTTGAGACCACATCTAGCTTCCTCTCTTCAGGTAGACATGGAAGAGGTAGCTTAAATAGTTCTTCCATGGCCACCGATAGCAAGGCACGAAATTCGGCTTCAATCGCCATACGCCACCAAAAAGCAAAACCGTGGGTGGTAATTGATCTAAAGCTCATCACCTTCAGCATGCTACCTTTCGGACTAAAACCCCATCTTTTTCTTCAAGTTCTGGAATAAGTCCAAAGAGGCAATTTTGCTCTGCTTGTCGTCCTCGTCAGATGCGAGTTTCCAGAGATGAATCGAGAGAAACTCCTAGATATTTTGTCTTGCTCATAAAAAAAATACTTAATGACTTAATGAGCTTAACTGATTAACTTCTGATACCCTTTTTTCTTTAAATGCAGATGATACGTCTGTTATTATATCAGATAAGTCAAAACATGTATCGCAATGGGATTGCCTAATTTTTGATTTAAACACATGAATTTCACATAATTCTTGCCACGCCATGAACACCATAAAAATAATTAATTGTTATACAACCACACTGCGATCTGTCAGTCACATATAGAGGATATTTTAACGATTTTTTTTACTAAAAAGAAAAATATTTTCTGTATATTCACGAGTTAGAAGCACCACTGCTTTAAAAAATTATTTTTTATTTTTTTTTACATAAAAGCAGGGTTATCTATCATGTAATTTGTCTTTAGCTCACCCATGTAGTATAAAAGCTAGTTTTTTTTGTTATACTTGGTCTCTTCCAGGGATTTGCGAGTGTGCTTCTTCAATTATTATTAAATAATCATATCGTCCGATTAATATCATATCAATCAATCAAATAATACACCGAAAGTAATTTAATAGCCGGAAAAACATGGGCATATCTTAGTATAGATTGAATACCATTGAAATCTTGTATGAAAAATATATTGGAGTCCATGTTATAAAAGTTAAGTAGGCCAAACTGCGTTCTTAAAAGAACTTTAGAAGCTGGAGGAAATAAAATAAAATAATGCGATACAAGTTTATATCATACTTATAAGCTTCGCATTCGCTGTTTGCTATGCGTTTTCCATCAAAGTTTTTCCATTTTGGCCTACACATAAATCCTCCCGCTGGATAGGGAAGCATGAAGGACGATTTGTTTCATACACTAAATTGATTCGTTTGACTGGTTTTGTTCTTTTTTTTAATTTACTTTAAGTAAATCTTTAGAAATATCCAAAGAAGGGCCCAGTTATTGTTAATTTAGAGACGATACAAATAAAGCACAACCCAACTGGGTGGGTATACCATTTTTCGGAGGTTCGTAGAAGCATCGATTTTTCTTTCAACCGCTGAATTTGTGCTTTGCCGATTGATTTCAGCGTTATAAGTTTTGTTTTACAAAATTTGTGTCTTCTTCTATTACCTCGATTTCTGGCTGTATTGCAAATTCTTTAAATCCAAATTCATGACTCTGCCAAAATTGTAATTTGGCAGTTCGATATAGGTTCTTAATTTCGATGAAGAGGTGAGGATATATTCTCCATTGGCTTCGCATTTCTGAAAAATTTTCAATCGTTCCATGCGCTGCTGCCACGCTTAACCGAATTCATCAGAACAAATAGTTTAAACTATATATACCTTCTTACTAAATCTAAACTATCACACCGACTATGTCAGTTAAATTTCGCAAAAGTTAAACTGCGAGTTTAAAAATATGTAATTTTAAGTTAAAAGCTCGAGAATAGCGTTAAGTTTATAAACGCTATTGGCTTTGCAATTTTCATGTCAGTTTTCCTGTTATTGTTTTCACATAACTCAACTTTCCTATACTTACTGAACGTAAGTGTTATTATGGTATCATTCAGACCAGTAATTCCGTCAATGGTTAAATATTAATATTGTCACTCTCCTTCAGTTTCAATTCGGGAAGACATGAGACTAAAATTATTATTAATGCTATATTCACCTGTAAGGATCCCACCATAATTTATGTTAATAATTAACGTAATTTAAAATTTATGTTCAAAGATTCTGGTTATATTTATAAGGGTAATTACCAGCTTTATTTTATATGGCATCAAAAAGGATACATTCAAAGGAAATACTTGTCAGCTGGAAACAAATATTAAGCGTCAACTTGGTACAACTAAAAATACATAATATATAGCGAATCTCTGACGTACATATCCTATATTTGCATGATTTATACCATTGATTGAAGAACAAATAGGTTAGCAAGCTTACGGGTGAAAACGTGACACCAAAAATGTCCAGCTCTTACAGGGTGAAGCGCCTTAACGCGCGAAGCGCGTACATTTCATTGTTGTCGCCATGTAAGAGCTGGACATTTTTGGTGTAACGTTTTCACCCGTAAGCTTGCGGATCTTTTTTTTTCATAACATATTAACGATTTAATCAGTTCAGCGTGAGATCAAAAATCGAAGAGCGTTTTATGGGAGATTTTCATTTGAAATACTGAAAATCGAGTAAATAAGTTTTCTTTTATCTCTCCTAATAATAACATGTCATATTCTGGAAGATGTTGAGGCAAATCACGAGAAAAAGAACTGCAAGAAGCCATTGTTTGAGGATAAATATCAATTTTTGTTATCTTTATTGTTTAACTAAAAGCTTGGCAATGAACAGAAAGGCACTTATTTGACTAACCGGCTAAAAAAAACAAGATATCGATACCGGCCACATCCTGATACCGAATATATTTTAGGGATTCCAACCACTCGAAAATGAAAATATCGACCTACTATTCAATATTCGTTGTTGTTATTGTAAAAGGAAAGCTACACTTATGACTTACGACTAAATTAATTTATACATACATCCCCAGTAGTCAACAAACTTATGCATTAAATCCCTATGAATAATTTAACAGCCAGCACAATTCATGGCGTAGATTTAGGACGCGCCATTATGGAAATGAATTGGGCATCGTATATTTTTAATCAAGGCTTAGCAAAAGAATTTAATTAAAGGATCACGCAGGTATAAAGCAAAACATTCCAAATCAATATATGTTTTATTAATTAAAAAAGGAAATTATGACGGGAAAAAGTTGCACGCAATTTCATAAATAAGCGATTTATTCCCGTACGCTCCACGAGGTTTTCATTACAAAAAATCTTCAATTTAGGTGCTAATTTTGATTTGCTCGGGCTAAAAAATATTTTTTTTCAATTTATATTATTCATACATTTAGGAATGTGGCTTAAAGTAAGCACGTTTTAACGCGTGTTTTATCATCCTTTAGGGCAGAGTATTATTTATAATTATATTAAAGGAATTAGAAAAGGAATAGATTTTATATACATATTGAATGAGTAGTCCAAAGTTTTTAAATGTATTTTCGTATTTAAATTACTGAGAATGTACACCGCGCATCAAAGAGAATTAATCAAGTTCAAGCACCCACAGACGCTTCAGCAGAGTAATAATTTCTCATTGACGGTACAAGAGAGGATGAGTAAGATTATATGTTTTTATTTTCATCTTAAATATTTTCCAACCAATTTCTTAATTTGAGTGCCATTTCAGATACAAATGCACTAATCTATCTAAATGACCAATATTCAAATATGTTAATTTGCTATCGAATAAATCAAGTCGAAATATATAAAAACCCTGATTTAATTCGCAACAAAAAGCAGGATGTTTATCACCGTTCTCAAGAGGCAATGTTTTGTATAATTAAGAATGGTGTCCTTATCAACATCAATAAAAATGATATTTCAGTAAAAATGAACCTGGAGAGATATAGATGCAGTTCATAAAACGATGTTAATGTAGTACGTTATAAATGAAGTACGAAATTGAACGTTAGTCCAACAACACCTCTGCAAAGTTTCTAAGTGCTCACAGCGAAAATGTAGGACGGGGCTTGCGGGTGGAAGGTGACTCGAGATCGAGGCGTAATGGATTGCAACGTTGACAGAATATTACGATAGTAGCGAAAATGTATTTCTTACACTACAATTTCTCCAAAATTGTAAACCTATTTCCATAAGGTGCTCTTTCCTCTTGTTATAATGTGGTATTTCGTAATTTATTGATTTAATTATCTAATACTACTACCCTGTTCCTAAAATAATACCGTGGACTCTCCATAATCTGTCGCTCGATGTTCGGCGACGCGGGATAATTGGTGGCCACCGCCGCCGCTGCGCGTTGTGCGATGTGTAGAAATTTTCGAAAAGGGGACGAGCAAATAAGTACTTTAAATTTCGTGCATCATTACTAACCATCTGTCTAAATACTTACATACGTATATATGCATTAGATACATTATTCATATTATGTATCTATATCTATAAAATATAGACAGACACCTTGCTTTTGCATATAGATTTAAAATCATACATATACTCGTCGGATAATTGGCGGATCTCAATAATTGGCAGTACGAACGCCCAATAATTATCGTCTACTGTATTTTTCTTATAGGGCCCATAATAGTGCAAACAAAATAAACGATTAGTTTGGATTAGTATAATGGCTGCAGTAATCCGCAATTAGTGTTATTTTCTTGCATTTGTCTAAAATCGGTACTATTTATGTGCTTTTAAGTCCGTGAAACTTGGTACCTAATATTTCGTTGTATATTTAGGTATAAAATTTATATTGTTAGGCATTTTTTTAAATACATAAAACTATATACTCCGAGAGACCTATTGCTTTTGCAGTTTGTTTACACCCAACAAATTGAGTGGAAGTTTATACGTTTTTGTTCGTGTTTAATTGAATGTTTTATCATAACTGATACTTAGGGTAATTATGCCTCAAAAGTGAAGCATTCCTGACTCTAATGGAAGCTATAAAAATGGGCCTAAAATTCATGTTTTTCGTTTTCCAAAGGACGTAAGTTTATAGCTAAAATGGCTGCGAGCTACACTTTTTGAGCCCACAAACAAGACGAAAGTATGTGAAGCTCATTATCCTAAAGGTAATATAACAAAAAGATATTCAGCAAGTTTTTACAATAGATTTAGTAAAACCACGGCTACAAGAAGACTGTGTAAAATTCCGTCAAATAAAGATGAAAAGCTCAAAAATATTGATGAGTTCAAGTTGTCAAAAGCTCTTGAAATAAGCATAAATGAAATTTGAAACTGCATAACATGCATACTTACATTATACCTCTAAACTGTATTTTTTATTATTTTAAGTAATAATAACTAAGGGAAGGTGTGAAATAGTTAAGTTTACGCATTTTTGTGTATTGTTATTTTTTTCAGTAATAAAAAAACATTATTATACATAAATACATATCCTGAATTTTGGCCCTAATGTAGGGGAGTTGGGAGCCTGCATTTAATACTACACCTAGTTTTAAACCAAGACTCAAACATAACTTTTGGGATTTGTCAAGAAGTCTGTCATATAACTAGTGTTCTTTAAAATAAGTTTAACTATTGATAGTTTTCAAATTGCATGGCCTACATGGACGACGTCACACGACAAGCACTAAGGCCTTGCTATGTATCGAGTATTGGTTAGATGCGTTTTTATACATGGAACTTCCTTTGTAATGGTCTAATTTTATCGACAGTCATAACTGTCGATAGTTTTAATAATATCTAGAGTACATAAATAAAATGTCCTTTACTTGAAATCAGTATAATTTTCAGACATTAAAAAGTATTTTAATTATTCCAAATTTTTAAATTAATACGAGTTAGTACGAAGAATTTATCTCACTTATCGATTTAAGTAGTCGAGATCGGCTACTATTATGGTATAAAATATTTCGAGAAATGCACATGGTTGTGTTTTACTAAGTAAATACATCTAACTCCACATAACGACAGATAATTACGATTTTCTATAAAAATATAAAATAAACCTGGCTGATTGTGACGTCAAAGGTTATAGGAAATATTATACTATCGTAAACAAAAAAGTTTTTAAGATACACCTAATTATGCACATCTGTGGTACAAAATGTGCCGAGCTGGTACGCGAAAGGTTAAGCCATATCTGCATCTAAATAAAGAACATCACTCAAACTTTATTGATAAAATCAGACGTACAACAACGACATTATCGGAATCATTTTCAAAATTGTCATGCATAACGGCTACGGTTGCCACCGCCAATTCAACACGCATGGGCTTAATTTTGCAGGTTTACGTTTAGTAACTGCTATTTCAGATAGTTTAGAAAAGATAGTTTTCTTAGAAATAAACTTCGGATTTATTTTCAATTCGAGCATTTATTCGGTAAAATATAAGGCTATGTTATTGTTATATATGATTATTTCTCTCGCATTAATTTCGACTAATCACAATATCTAATTCTTGTGCCAAAAACAGTTTTACGTGGAAAGATGTGCGACAGGACCTGTCGGGAATTTTTCCAATTTTGCTTCTGAAAATTTTTTGACAAGCATCCATCAGCAGAAATAATTTAAATGACAAATAATAATATAAATATACCTCCTGCATATAATTTTTCTTATGGAAAAATGGAATTCTCGTTTTTCAGTACTTTCGTTCAATCAATAGCATTTGCCGAAAAGGCAAAATCCTCGCTTTCCACTCCGATTTTTAAAATCACTTTGAGCGTTAGCTATTTTTTCGTTAAAGCAAATTACTTAAAAACTCGTATTTCCCAACTTCTCCAGCAAACCAGATGCACTAGGGGTATTACCCCAAAGAAAAATCAGGCGTCAAATCATTAAAGTCATAGTATCAAAGGAACCATATTTTAACTGAAGGTATTTCCAATATTATTAGCTTATTTCAATAGAAATTATTTATTTAGGCCTGATTATTTTCTTTGAACATAAATGAATGAACACATACTCTTTCTGTGAGGATCATATTCTCAAAATGTGAAATACTAACGTATAAAGAATATTTGTAGAATTCAGAACTTCATGAATAACAAAGAAGCGAATGATGAGTGAAAAGCAGGATACAAAAATGTTTCCACGTTTTCTAACCAGCCTTAGGCGTTGAGTGCCAAATATGGCAGGATTACTCAGTGAATTCACATTTTTTAAAAGGCGTGCGTCTATGTATTGGCAGTTAAAGTAGGGTTTTTGGTAATAAAATGTAGAAATATACCCTGTAAAAAACGTGGAACATTTTTGAATATACATATTACTTATTATTTTTACTGCAATTTACTAAAATAAACATCAAGATTGCAAATAACTTATTTATTGAAACTTACATCAACTCTTTCAGAACAATTAATCCTCTCCCAAATCAATTTAAGGTTGTCATTACGCTCTTAAGCTAATAAGAAGATTCTCTTGTAAGGTATCTCACCGATATTACAAGAATAATAAATCAAAACAACATAAGATACTCATAATTATTAAGCAATGCCTTATAACCTTAATATTGCCAAAATCTTATTAGGCATAGCAAGTAAATATATTCAGGTATAAATGAAATGATTATTATCCAAACTTAACCGAATTCGATCCCGTGGCAGCGACAATATTTGCAGACCAATAAACAGACAGTTGTGAGGTAAATATGTACATATACAACCGTTAAACATGTATAGGTACACGAATTGAGCTCAAGTCGATTCCGATATCAAGGCGACAAATTAAACTAGTAATTTTTAGTTATGTGAAGTAAATTACTGCCAT
>MU185886.1:101884-133477 GCA_016904865.1 Pissodes strobi | reverse complement strand
CAAATTAAACTAGTAATTTTTAGTTATGTGAAGTAAATTACTGCCATGAGCTTTACAACCAAACAGAGTGAAAATTAACTCAATCAGCTATTCGGGCACTAGCCAAAGGAATTATTTAACTAACTAAAGATAAAATTAAGTATCTCTTTTAAAGGGAAGCACGATAAGCAAGATAGCTATATCAATCAATGAAACGAAAACTAACGGAAATATAAACGAAGACGCCAAACGGCCTACTGTTTAGTTATAAATTCATTAATTAAATTGATATATAACGATAAGTTAATTACGATAATTAAGGCAAATGACCGACAGTCGTTTGATTATATATTCATTAATTAAAATGATACATAATGGTAAGAAATACACAGTAATTTAGGCAAACTACCTACAGTCGCCTTGCTACATAATGATTAATTAAAATGATATGTCAAGGTAAGAAACATTCGATAATTAAGGCAAATGACCCACAATCATTTAATTATATATTCATTAATTAAAATGATATATACCGGTAAGCTATATACTGTAATTAAGGCAAGCTACCTTCAGTGACTTAGCTACAAATCCATTAATCAAAAGGATACTTACCGGTAAGAAATATACGATAATTAAAGCACTTAAATAAATTAAAATCGATTTTACTTGATTCTGGTCGAGTTGTAAACCTCTCCACTATGTGGTTACGTCACCCTGAATAAAAAAGACCTCGGTATGGCCAACTGACGGCGGGAGTAGCTAGGTCAGCGTGAAATTCTACCTTACAGAAGGAGTTCTATAACGTAGAGGAAATTATTTCCCACAGAAGGACACTAGGTAAATAATAAATAACTTTAGCCATCTTAAATAGAAAAACTCGTGTCCATTTCGGCCAATCAGATGGCTCGTAGAGGTCACGTTATATCGTAAGACAAGGAGCTTTGTCAGGATGTCAGGGTCAGGATACTATTATTTAGTTTCTTTGCATCCAGTGTGCGGTTTGTTAAGATTATTGCCGATATTGTTGAGTTTTTTATTTTTACTATAAGAAAGGGGCAAATACATTTGTCCCGTTGCCTAAAGAAGCTAGAGATGATTTGGTAACAATAACATTCGATTACCAACAGAATCTTATCTTCCCTTAAGTCCCAGATCAAACAGCGTACTACTCAAGGCATCTGTATCTCTACAATTTCGCCATTGTTCAGCCGACATCTCAATCCAAACTTACCAAGCAAAATATTTTTCCTATTATTGGACAGAAAACGTATTTGGGAAAGGTTCCAATAAAGTTTCTTCCGCTGTGTTTGACAGGCTCAATAAATGGGACGGTTATTCATTCGGGACAAAGAACATATCTCTGATGTGTTGAAACCCACAGGAATATGGCATTTTTCTTTTAAGAATACGAAACAGTTTTCGTTAAAGAAATATAAAACTGTTTTGATTAGAGGTGAGCTATATTGCCAAAATGCTTTAGAAACCTTCAAAAGTGTTGTAAGGAAGGGTCTTAACATGATTAAGCCTCCCATAATAAAAAGTGGTTTCTAAAAAGTCAATATGCTGAAGCTGAAGGAAGTTGACAAGCTTATAACAAAATACTTCGGAGCTACTTGGAGGTCTCTGGAAGAACTCAGTTTTTATGCCACTATTATCTGTAATGAAATTCTTGAGCCAGAGCAGCCAGGTTGGGAAGGAGAAAATGCATTGCCAGACATGAGAAAAATACCAGAAGTAATCTGCGATCTTAGTGAAGAACTGCCATTTCTACTGATATAATGCATATTATTATGATCAATAAAATATTTTTGATCATACGTTTTTTTGGCATTAATCTAAATATTGTATTATTTTGCCTATAAACCCATTCTAAAATACTTGGCATTCACTTCACACCAGTTTAGGTTAGTTTGGGTTAGTATCAAATTCGTCAAATCCAATGCCATTCTCCATTTACTTTCCCTAATTTTTCCAAAAAAAGGTTAAAAAAGTAGGTATATTGGACATTAAAATTTGATATATTTCACCATTTTCTTTTATTAGAAACTATGTTTGCTTTGATATAAGCAATAATAAGAGCGTAGCAGTTTTTTGCACTTTATCAAAATGTGAAAATGGTGGAGATAGCCACCTTTGATACCAGGGCATAATTTAAAAAAATACATTCTACTTAATTTGCTTAATACTGCAACGACACAATTAGGCGGTAATTAGACCTGAGGGTCAAAAATAGCAATGACAAATTCCGATACGAAAAACGGTCTGTTCGCCTTGAGTGTTCAGGCGAGAAGGGCTATCAATTTTCTCAAAAAAGAATATATACCACCGCTGTCAAGTGGCGCTTCAAACTGATATTCCTGTCGAGCAGGTTGGTAAGGTCGAGAGAAGTAAGGTAGCGACAGCATCGATAACACAAATCGGCCAGTAAAAGGAGAAAATCACAAACGTTACAGTTTTTCTGGAACTGGGACAAATTAAATAATGTTGCCAAATTTTCGCGCCATTACCAATTTAAATAATTCAGACCGATCAGACAACCTCGTTAATAAAATATCCGTAATTCACAGCATTATGGTCAAGTCTGAAGCTCGGAAATTAAGTTTATATTGCCATGTAGAGCCATCTAATTATTTTATACGCCCAACACCAATTATTTGAAAATCCTGTTTATACAATAAGTAGTTCGTCCCCTAGAAAACGCAAGGAAAAATGGGTGTGGCACACACCACAGCACAACGATTTAATTATATAGAACGAAGTTAAACTAACAATGTAATTATACTGTCGGTGCCGCGTTATAACACATTTTGCTCGGCGGATCGATACTGGGGTTTTATCGGAATAAGTGTAATCGGAAAGACTGCCTTCAATAATAAAATTTATTAATGTCTAAAATAGGTGGAAATGTAGCGAAATATATATTTAGGAACCTTTGCCAAAGCTACTCAAAATAATACAATTTTAGTTGAATATAAAGACTAATTTTTAATTATTTTTTTACCCAAAAACATATAGGAGAATACAGCGGAATTGATTACAACTTTCAAATACAATAAAAGCCTAAACGAAGAAATGTTTTAAACAGCTAAATAATCGGAAAGGATTTTTAAATAATACCAGCGGCAGAAAATTCGTAGAACGTTTCATAATAACATTTATTAACCCTAAAAATTAAATACATGCATTTTGCTTGTTTGCGGTTTTGGTAACGCATCGCCGGGTAAATTTTTAGCTCAAAGCAATATTAATAATCGAATACACAACAGTCACTTTCATGAAGGCATATTTAAAATTGTTACGTATTTATTCCGTGTTGAACAAGGAATAAAATTACTGGAAGTGTATTAAATTAAAAAACAATAAACTCGAATATTATTTCTTTAATAATACAGTTGTTCTGGGGCCTCCAAAACTTAAAGTAGCATTGAACCATCGCCTCAACTCGACATGCTAGGTTTCAGTGTATAATGGATTAGGGTACAGGGAGGCCCACATAGGTCTTCTTAATATCTCCAAGAATTCCGAGAAAATGTTTCTTTCATTGGATTGAATTTTCAAATATAACATTTTAATATATACAGTGTGCTTTATTTTGCGTTAGCAGGCATCAGCTTCCTTAATTTAAATAGGACACCCTGTATATTGATTGATTTTGTGATACTACTCATCATTTTGAAAATGTTTTTTCTGTACATATATACAAATTTTGCACTGGTTTTCATTTGAAAAATAGCACATACATTATATTTGCTAGACAACCAAAGTTTAATAGCAAACATTAGCATTATCAGGACATGTTATATTGGGTTGCCCTAGGCTCAGCGTTTTTGGGGAGTCATTGTTTGACGACCTAAAGGATGTTGTGATCTTCCCATTTAATTTAGTCAGTTTAATTGGATCAAATAACATATATGTATACAGAATACTATATACATTTTTACTAAATAAAAACATAAGATTATGAGAAAAAAAAAAGAATATATAGGCCCATATAAAAAAAAAATAAATAAAAAAAAAGCCAAAAACAAACAAAAAAGAAACAAATACAAAAACAAAAGGTGTATGTATTAGTTTATAAGTTTGAATATGGTATGTAGATAATAGGGGAGAAGGAAAATACATGTAATGTAAATTTTAGTAAACTTTATGTCAAAGACGAATAAAAAGTGAGATGCTGGCCAGTTGGATTCTTTCCAGAGCCAAAAAAAAAAAAAAAGCATTATCAGGCTCCAATACTAAATATTTTCCTAAATTACAGTCTAATAGTCAAAAAGTCAAAACTACGAATGCAAATTCGGCAATCGGAAAGAAATTGTTCAAAAGTACTCTGGATTTACTGAAGACAAGTCTTTACCTGGCACTAACGAAATTGTGCCTCACGTCTTCGTCGGAGATGAGGCTTTTCCTTTACATAAACGTTTAATGCGTCCTTATCCGGGTAGCGAAATACTGAATAACAAAGGAATTGAAATATATAATTATATACTTAGCAGAGCTAGGCGAGTTTCTGATAATGCTTTAGGAACTTTAATAAAGATATTTAGTATTTACCAGAGACGTCTACAAATTATCCTTGAACACATGGATAAAATTGTACTTGCTACATGTTGTTTACATAATTTTCTTCGAAATAATACATGCCATTGGACTGAAGCCGACGAAGATAATCAACCCCCACAAGGATTAAGAGATATACCATGAATAAGTGGATCTTCAACTACACTCGGAATGGAGATTAGAAATAAATTTAAAAATTAATTTATCTCTGGAACCGGCGCGGCCTTACGGCAAACAGTTAGGAAAGGCAAAAGGAATATTTAAGTTAAAGTTAATATTTACCTTGATAATAATTCTGTAACGTAAAATGTCAACGAAATTTTATAGAATGTATAGAAATTATTCCAACTTTCACTTGCTCGTTGTATTAATAAATAAATCAAAAAATGTATACAATATATAAACACTTATCGGTACTGTTCATTTCTTCTGAAATTTCCTCCCATATGCTGTCCTTATGATGTTGATTATTGTAGGCATTGTCACTTAAGTCATAAATTTTCTTATATTTTTGGACTAAATAAATTAATTTTTCCTAGTCCATTTTTTAAACTTTCTCTGTGCTCTGACTCTAAACAGCTGCCGAAATATTGCAAAACAGTTAAAATGTTCCTGGCAGGTTTCGACAAGATGATGCCCGGACGCGTTCGCTTGGCCAATCCATCACGGCACGTACCGTTATTTGCTGGGGAGGATCGGAGACCGTCAATCCGTTCCTTCGTCGGCGTTCTCTCTCTTTTGTGCCGTGCCAGACTAATGAGCGGTTGTCAATTCATTTGCATTGTTTTTATCCCATCCGTATTTTGACGGTACGGGACGATCAAGTGACCAATAACCTTAATATAGAAAGTTTCTGCAGTGACTGACTGACTGAATTTTTCAAACTGCCTGGAGGAATATCCGTAACATACTTTCTTAATAATTCCACAACAGTATAACAGCTAAAATGACAAGTCGCTTTAATAATAGAGCAACCTGCTCTTATCTTATCTTAAGATGGAAAACATTTGACCAGTGTGTCTTTTGCCAAAAATCCGTTTTGTATAGAATCTCCTAAAAAAGTGTGCAACCATTTTATTAATGATAAATTAATTAAAGACTATTTTTTGCGTTTTGATGTGGGTACTTTGTCGGTGTTTTGTATATTTTTGGGTTTTTTCTAATTAAAATATTTCAAAGTGTTGTAATTGTTTTATTCAATATGACTGTTTTAATGTAACGAAGAGTTACCCATACTGGCGGATAGGGCGATCTTCGTTAATCTCGTTGGCTAAGAGCCCTTTCACACGAGGATACTGTATACGAGTTTCGCGTATCCGAGGTACAGGCTAAACATACATTGAAATGGACCTATTCACACGGCACGAGCGGCGCATACATTATCGGGATTCCGAATTTCTGCATTCCGGTAACTTAGCCGGAGAATATATCATAGACGCAGGATATTTTTCAGTATAAATTGAGTCGTCATAGTTATTATTTACTACGCGCTATAGTGATGAACTTATGCACGGCACTGCGGCTATTTTAATACTGATTGAATAAATACGTGAATTCGATGCAGCAGCAGTTCAAGTTTTCGACCGCGATCCTATATCTCGGATACGCGTATCTCGCATACAGAATCCTCATGTGAAAGGGCTCACAAAAATACGTAAACAAAAATATTATCTAAGCCTAACCATTCGAATTCCTACTAAACATTTCAGTTCCCCTTTGAACGTTAGAAGTCACGATTCACTTATGCCCCTTTCCTATACCAGAAGCTTGTTCCATATACCTGCAGTTAAAAAAATCTTGTGCATTGGATCCCTTCCATAATATCTCTGGCAAAAGGGGATATCTTTGACGGCTAATGAACTATGCAAAATAATCAATTAATGTACAGGTTCACTCAATTGAATAATATTCTGCCAGATCTATATGATGATCCAATGTTCGCAAGCCTGAATCGATTTATTCTAGTGTGTATATGTTATTGAGGGGGACATTGCACACCCAAATATTATCCGAGCCTTAATAAAAGGATATTGTGAAATACACACCGAGCACATCAATAATGCATATAGCAAACCGAATAATTATCATTACGTTATAAAACTCAAGAACAATCAATGAATGAGTACATGTTCCAAACCTAAATAATATAAAGCAGTTTTTTTGTTTAATTTTTAAAATATGTTTTATTTATTATTAAGTTCTTTTGTTGTATATTATTCCTATTTAGCTTTATATTATGTTGTATAGTATTGCTATGATTATCTGGTATTGACCAAATTTCCATTATTTCTTCTTGTTGTCGGTTATAGTACTCCTGGATAATAATAATATGTTGAGTTGTGATGAAGAAGCGATCCTCGGATTCTTCTTCCCTGCTTTGGATTTAACTTTTCCTAAACCGCTTCTTGTTTTAGTTCTAAAATATTTCCGTCAGACCATTGTAGGTAACTCTTTTCCCTCGAAACCTGAATACTAGTGGGCACTTCATTGGTACAAAAGTTAAAACAATTTTATATCCCTCTGTACTTTCTTTGGGTAATTCTTATGGAGAAGAAGGTTATTCTAATTATGTGGATGCTTTCGAAAAGCATTTAGTTCAAATAGCCCAAAATTCATGCTGATTTTTTTTTTCGTTTTCATATACATTGCATATCCTCGTTGCAGAAAAGTTTTTCATATTGGGTAGTCTCACGCTCTTTGTCCTCCTACTAATTTAATTTATTTAATTACACCTCAGATTCGAAGAAACTGAAAGTGAATAGACACAAGAAAAACAAAAAGTGAAGGTATCTTCGAGGCATGCAAATTATGCCCCAGCTCAAATGCCGGAGAATAGAGGGGGGAAGGGGTGTTATCTATTTAAAGGCGCTACCAACCTGTAGAACGCAACTCGTTTTGGCTTAGGCTTCTTACAAAGATAAACATAATTAATGGAAACAGCGGTGGAGTCAGAAATAACAATAGGGAAATAAAAATATCAAATAAAACGTTAAAACCCTTAACCGGTGACCTGTAGTCTTACAGACTACGCAAAAATAGTACTCATTCCTTGGTGGCGAATTTAAATGTCGAGAGGGGTGTCATGCTATCCAATTCTCCCCCAAGGGGCACACGCTAAGTAGCCTGAATATGGGCAGTGGTGCGTCAGTTTCTCTTAGGTTATTTCAGTTTTTGTATCGGAAGTAGTCTGTCGAACTACGTGCCACCGTTTACGTTATAAATTTTTGACATTGCTGATCATTAGCAATTTTGTTAAAAAACTTGCTTTTTATCTTTTTTTTTGGTTAAGTTCACGTCTTACTAACATGTCCTCTTAGAAAAGAACCCTATTTTTATTTTTTCAAAATTTTTTGATTGATTTTCTATAACATATTTGTTTCCTGTTTATTTTGTAATAGTAATACATCTACCCGTATTTTTTTTATAATTTTGTAAGTTAGGTTGTTGCCGCGTTTCCGGTTAAGGGTTAAGTCAATTTAAAATAAAATAAATCAAAACGCTTCAATTATTGAGCCCCATTAATCTAGATCAACTATATAATACTTACTTCCCTTTTGGAACACTAATACTAAAGATATCAAATGAAACAGATAGATAGGTGAATTCAAAATCGGTGTATTACCACTAAACGTGGCAAAATGATTTGTCTTGTTACAAAAAAGTTGACTTTGTGTCAAATAAAATAATTATAAAAGAATATTATACGGTACCCAGCAGTAGCGACTAATGCTACATGCTTCATTTCATTTTATACTGAAGATAAATCCAATCCTAAATGCAAAGTTGACTAATTAAGATTATTACTCTATAAAGATACTAGTGTTGTAAACAAGCGATAATCTTGCAACTCCCACATTCGTGTTTACAGCAACGAGCTTATTAAAACTTAAATTTATTACATTGTGGCGCAGACAGGAAGAAAGCAGAGGAAGCTCTCCCATAAACTTACTAATAACATAGAAATTTCACAATACAATATTATCATTCAGGCTCTATAACAAATATTATATATGTCAACTTTTCAATAGTATTTTTAAAATCTTGTGGCACTGTATGGTATGGTATGGTATGGCAGGTAGAGGGATCGCTCGGCAAGATTTGCTCTTCAGCACGTCGAACACAATTGATTTTTTGTGTATATCCCTCTATTTTACACGAAAATTCCTATCTCTTTCGAGAACCTCAGAATATTTCAAGGGTTGAGCTTTTGTATATCTCCCGGTGCCACAAGGATAATTTCGAGATGCCTCAACCTTTGGTGAGTCAGTGTTTGACATTCGCAGAGTAAGTGCCCTGACGTTTCAGCCATAGTTTAGCAGAATCTGCAATGTTCGTCAGTGGTTTTCCCCATTTTCTTGAGGTGGTACCTCTATACGCCATGTCCAGTGAGAAGGTCTACGAATAGTTTTATCTAATTTCTGTAGCTTGAGAAGCCCTATTGTGTAGGTAAGCGAGTAAGAGATGAGTCTTTTAGCCTGTCTGTACCCAGGCGTATTGACCCAAAGTGTCTCTTTCCGCCTTTCTCCCCAATTTATGATTTCATTTATTACATGTCCTCTAGGGATGACACAGAATGGTTCAGGCCCGCAAAATGCAGTCTGTGCAACCTTTTCTGTGAGCTGATCAGCAGCTTCGTTGCCTTTCATGCTCTCATGCCCCGGTATCCACATTAGGGTGAGTCGGTTTCTGTTTGCCAGTTGATCTGCAGCCATCCGACAATCCCACACTAGTCAAAGTCAGTTTAAAGCCTGACAATCTGCAAGAGCTTTTTACTGTTTTATTGTATTTGCTAACCATTTTCATTTTTAGTTTTTTGCTTTTCTTGAAAACGGTATCCGAATAGATACCGAATCGACGAAACTAGGTACACATTTCATTAGGGTCACTAAACTTGCACTTGTGCAGTTTACATCCTTGAGCCGGGGCCGAAGTGGCTCTATAACAATTCAAACAAAATTCAATCATTTGTGGAGCCAAAGGCAATCAATTCCAGGGTAAGAATGAATCCTCCACAACAATATAGAACATATTTACATTGATTCTGCTAGATGCTAGCGCTTTTGAGGTTGCTTGACTATCTGATAGGATATAGATCTATGCACCTCTTAGGCCTTCTTTGGCACAGTCAGAGATGGCTATATTAGTAGCATTTAGTTCTGCTTGAAATATTGTGGGAGTGCTTCCTAAAGGTGCAGAGATTTGACACCTAGATCCGTAAACCCCGGATCACACTTCTTTTTCATCTTTGATCCATCTTCGTACTCTAGTTGTTTTAGCCTTTCCCCTGTAGTATTGCGGTGTTTAGTTACCACTTCAAAGGAGCGATCAAATGAAGTTTGTGATATTTTTGGGACATTAAAAATAATAGGAAACATTTTCATATTTTTACTAATGGATTTTTCAATAAATATTTACCATGTAGAAAACAATAAAACATTGTTCAATGTTCGACAAATCTGAAGATTACGTGCTTACGCGTATAACCACGGTATAAATAAGGATACTGGTATAACGGTCTTGCAATAACTATAAATAATTAAATGTTGGTTTAGAAAATTAGCAACTGCAATAATTGAGATAAGCCTGTTTAAATCATGGGAACATAGCCGAGATTTCAAGCTATTATTCGAGTGATGAAATATCACAATATTTCGATCCGTTTGGGTTAGTACTATAACTCGTTATTTCACAGAATTATGGTTATTTGGGAATAACAGAAACTTTATCTTAAAGAAGAGCCTGTTTTTGTGCTAGTTATTTATCAATTGCAAGTCCATTAGCACACAGTCTCATTTTTCGTATGAGTGACAGCCACATTTCATTTATCAGTGAGGCATTTCTCTGTTGTGTGTCGTCGCTAATCCCCTGATTGTATCCCTTATCAAGACGAAAATAACCCTATTCAATAAAATGCCAATAAGGATTGGTATAGTTTTAGGGACAATATCCCACGACGCTATATAGTGTCGAATTCAATGTTTTTAAAAAAGAATATTTTGACACATTTAAGTTATAATATATAGAAACATAATCAATATCCTGTCATAATTTTTGATAAGGGTCCGGAAAATCCGATCTTCTTATAGGTTAAAAAAAGGAAATAATGATTTATGGAGGCAACGCCAAACTTTACGGCGAATACACAGCTCTATTTTGCGCATAAAGTATTAAAACATCCCTAACTCCAGATTTTTCCTATACTTTTAAAGACCCATAAATACTTAGCTTGGTCAGATTTATGGCTGGAAACGTAAATTTTTGATTTTCTGGGAAAATATTACTTCGATAGAGAATCCTACTTATTCTTTCCTTTTTCCCAAATGGCTTGTGAAACTCTAAAAATGTTTGCTCTTTTTTTAAATTACTAAATTCTAATTGTAATATCTATCATCAGTAGGTAAACTGATAAATTTATTTGTCATCATTTGGTCTATCAAGAATTTTATGAAGAACTGAAAATAAAATAAAAATTTATTTCTAAATGAATGTACTTGAATTAAGTACCGTCTTTATGATACAGTCACTTCTGAATGTCGCGAACTAATCTGCTGCATTTAGATTATCTACAATTATCACATTTTTGTTAGCTTTAATAATTTACCAGGCAAATCCACAATATTAATCAAGTATTGGCAATGCCAGGGGCCATTTTCTTGCTAAAAATATTTACCTCGCTACAGGCCGAAACCACTAAATCTTGGAAGGGTATCCGCTAAGAATTATTTATGCCACCCGAGCAAAAATTACTTAATAATTAGATTAGAGAAAACCTCAACCCTTCGGTTTCCTGACCCCTACAAATCCAAGTAAATCCAGGAGGGATTTCGAAAATTTCCTTTACGCTTATTTGCTTAATATAATCATCTTAAATGTCCGAATTAATGATTAAGGGATAAAGGTCTCGGTTTGGACCGATATTAATTGGAATCAGCGGAGAAATCTTAAACAGGACCTTTGGATAAACACTTCTTTGACTAATTAATCAGTCACTAAATTATTGCGATTCAGAGACGGGTTGTATTCTGCTAGTGTGTAACCTTCATGCTCGATGGGAATTACTTTATAAGGGCTGGTCGTCATAATTTTTATTATTTGATTTCATAGTATCAAAATTAAAAAATTAGGGATCAAAAAGATTGTTAAAAGTTCGATATTTATATATTTTTAATAGACACCTCGATAGGAAAATAAATCAGACAGATCGATGCCTCTTTTGACAATAATTTCATAGCCTCGTTCAAAGATCATGGATATTAATCTGTTATATAGACTCACTTCCTACTGATCAGATAATAATTTGGCTTCTAATAGAATCAAGTTATTGTTGCGGCACATCTAAACATTGTTCTATATATTATAGTTGAGCTCGAAAGAAAGCAGCACACGATTGTCTTATTTTGTGACGTCCAAGCAGCTTTTTCCTTATTTCGATGATCTTTCCAAGATCATCGAAATAAGGCCAAACGACTTATTGCGCAGAAAGCAGAAGCGCAATATGAAAGCTACAATGACATGTTTACTCTAGCTAGCTTCAGTTAGCTTTGTGTTAGTTTCAGCCGGCCCTAATTTCAATTTATTAATCTGCGCTAGGTATCTACGATTTCACGGGTGCTGTTTTCTTTAATGTAATGTAATCATGATATTACTAGTTAATAACGTCCTAGTGGGCTCAGGAAGTGTAAGAGGAACATAATCATGTTTTGAGTAGTTTAATAAGTAATTTACTACTTCCTCAGAGGAAACGTGAGGGCAAGAACGGCAGCCGAGTCTTGGGAAAAAGTTGCCAAACGGTGCACAATTTCCTAATAACACAAAGTGATTATTTACTAAATCTAAAGGAAGACGATTGATCGCAAGACTGTTCAAACGAAAAATATAGAAATACCACGTAATGTTTCCGGGCGTGTTTTTATGTCACTGGCACACACACTAAAGGGAGATCCTATGGCACTCGACGAGCGGTGTGTGTGTGTGCGAAGATGCCAATTGACACGGTTCTTGGATAGTTGTAGGTTGTAATTTGGGGGAAACAGATGTTCTGGGAGTGAGTTCCATAGTGATGCAGTGCGCCACACAAAAACATTCTTGTAAAACGATATTTTAGGTGTTTCCAGCTGTAAAACGAACGGGTGTGCTCTTACAGGCGTTGCTGGGGGCAGAATGATGCGGATCAAATCCTGAGTACATTTACCGTGAAAATATCTGTAAAACAGGGATATCTCGGCCACATTTCTGCGGTGCTCTAGACTGTCCAGATCTCGGGTAAACTGCGGGTCGCCGACGAGACGCGCAGTTCTCTTCTGAGTGCAATTCAGCAACTTTAGGGTGTGCTTAGGTGCGGCACCCCAGATGTGTAAGTAATACGTTCCTATTTGCGTTTTGTAGAGCAATGGACTAATAGTCCAAAATGTCAACCAAAACTAATCCAAATAAGCGTCGTATATTTCATGTATTGCCCTCTACTCGCTTCGCTCACTCCAGGTGTAAAGCAAACAAAATCTAACCCAAACTAACCCACATTAATATAAAAAAATTTGTTGAATAAAATAGTACATTGGTTTGGTAAATCTGGGATAATTTGGGAAATTGGAATATTTGAGGGATACATTTATGTACAAGCGAATAATGTATTCCATTCGTAAATCAGTGTGCATAACACCTGCATAAAAGAAAGAGATATAAACTTGTGTAATATTATTTACTAACAAATGATAGAAGATGGAACGTTACTGCAGCAAACATTTTAAGAATAAATTTGCCAATAGTGTGTCCTCTGAAAAATTGACGTTTTGGCTATTGTGACAAATGACAGCAACGGCTCAGGGTACAACTCGGCACAAATGATGCCCGATGCATTGCCATAGTTTTTAATGAATTCGGACATATTTATTTTTAATTGTTAAAAACTTTTTTTGCAAATAAACAAAAAGAGAAAAGCGGCACAATCTGACCACCAATAAGCAATACATCTTAAGAATAAATTTAGCAACAGTGTGTCTTCTGTAAAATTGACATTTGGGCTATTGTGACAAAGACAGCAACAAATCAGGGCACAACTCAGCACAAATGACGCCCGACGCATTGCCATACTGCCGTCCAAAGTGAAAAGACCGTAACTGCAAAAAAATTGAAAATTGAGTTATTGTCATATTTGGACTTCTAGTGGATCAAACTATATCCTTAGAAATGCAGAACACTGCAGTTCAATTCTTACTATTTGTTTTTCATTATTTAAATTTACCGCAACTGGTCTACAAAGCGAAAATACCGTATCTACTCAATGCCAAGCGGAAAGACCATATCGGGGCCGCCGACGCGCACAGTTACGGTTTTTCCCCTTGTAAACGTGACTTACCGTCTTTTTGTTTTGCAGGAGTGTTTATTGTCTGTCTGCCTTTCAAAGCGAGTGGACGCTTCGCTATATTCTCGCATTGTATTTATGGTTGTGTAGTGTTTTGATTCAATTGAATTCGATGGGGAATTAAAATCCGACTAGAAACCTTATAAGATGTCCTTACTGTACAATAGATGTCAGCATATACTAGCTTTGGCTCAACAAGGAAATAATAAGAACAATCCGAGCAGATATCATACCAGCCATGATCTTGACAAAATGTAGATTTTTTAAATAGATTGATTCAGCTTTTAGTTGTTTAATTTAGAACACCTTGTAAATTTTTGCATATTTGGATTCCAGAAAAATTCTAGGCACATTTTATTAATAGTCTCCTGCACATATCTTCAACGGTTTATGAAATATCGACAGTTCAAAATCGAGCATTTTGTAAAATTTAAACGGAAGAAGATAGACTAAAATGCTATGACACTTTCTATCTTAGTTTTTCATAAGCTATCGTTTGACACTATCTTTAGATTTAACTAGAGGTTAAGTTTGAGGTTAAATGTAACAAGAATTTTAAATAATTTTCAGAAATTTTTCGTGGAATACAAATATGCAAAAAAATGTGTTCCATTTAAAAAAAGCCAATTTCCGAAAATAACTCGTAAATTAGATGCGCAATTGTTTTTCTGTTTTCAGCGTCGTAATCAGCGGAAAAAATGCTAGTAGTTTGGTAATTTAACCGACTTCGTAGGTTCAATATTAACCGAGATATCAATAGTAAGCACCTTCACGCGAACACCCTGCATATGCAGAAAACAAGTTATTTTGTTGTTTTTAGAAAACTTAATGACCATCTTAGCGATGCTATAGGAAAATTTTTTGGCAAAACTTACCTTTGAGAAATATAACAAGAAGAGGATTATTAGTTTTTCTCTTGTACCTATTTGTGCAATGAATTTTGAGCATATATTTTTTACTTGCCTAATAGCAGGTTTTTGTATTTTTTTTTTGTATCAGGTTCCTATTTGCGCAATTAAGAAATGTTCGTTTTAGTTAGAATTGCATTATTTGTTCTCTTTTAAATGTTCTTGTGATTCAAGAGGACTTTTTTCCATTCAATACCATACACGCATTGTCTTTTTGCATTGGAAATATGAAGTGTAGGCAAGCATTTTACAAAGCAATAAAACCGTATGCGTCAAGCTTACCAAATAAGGTTTATTCTGTTGGGAGACTCGAGCAGTTTCTCCGATGACTTGCTTTGCGAATAAACCGTATGTGATTTCTTAGCTTTAGTAGCGTATTTGTTCGTTTTTTTTTCATTGAAATAGAAGCTTGAAACCTTGGTTGGATTCAAAACACAAAAAATCCTCAAAAAAACGATTACCAATAAAGGAATACAAACTTTATATAAACGCTATATAAACGCGAATATCTCATCTCCGCGCGCGGAGTAGTTACGGTATTTTCGCTTTGGACGGCAGCATAGTTATTAATGAATTCGGATATTTTTATTTTTATAGTTAAACACATTATTAGAACTAAACAAATGCAGAAAAGCGGCACAAACTGAGCACAAAAGAGCAATACAAACATTTTTCGAAGATAAAATATGGGAAACGTAACTGCAGTAAATATCTTAAGAATAAATTTGGCAACAGTATGTCTTCTGAAGAATTGACGTTTTGGTTATTATGACAAATGACAGCAATAACTCAAGGCACAACTCAGCACAAATGTCGCCTCATGCAATAATGAATTTAAATATTTTTATCTTTAATTTTTAAATATTTTTTTTTGCTAAAAAACAAAATGAGAAAAGCAGAACAGACTGAGTCCAAGTCAGAAATACAAACAATTTCTGTAGACAAAATGTGGGTATATATCCGGAAAGTTTTATCATTCAGCTCAACAAGAGTTTTCGAAAAATCCAACACTGTGAGGCTAACTTTATGGACATATGTAAACCAAGAAAATGTTTATAATATTAATTCTACATCTATGTAGTTTTGACTTTTTGACTATTACATTTAGACTGTAATTTAGGAAAATATTTAGATATTTCACCATCGCTATTTCTTCCAAAGGTGCCGCCATCAATGTCGGTGAATTTACAATCAGCATCTACAAATGCAAGTAAAACGATAGGTACCAAATATTTTCTTATAACTATAACTAGAGAGAACCACTATCGGGGGGTTTGTCGGTAACTATGTGCTTCCCATCGATAGCAGTAACGCAGTTTTGAAAATTCCATATTTTGTTGAAATCTTGTTAATTTTTTATCCAAATTTGTTTCGAAGGAGAAGGTATTAGCAATGCTCCCAAATTTTTCCATATGGCCTTACAAGTTCCAGAAACGATATTACGAACTGTTGTTTCTCCAATTCGGTAGCTACACCCAAATGTTCGGAAAGTGTCTCCCGTAGCGAAAAACATAAAAAATAATATGTTTAAGTAGTGATTATCATTTATTTGTGCAGTCAAAAATTATTTTTTTTTACAATTTCCGAATGTAAGAAAAGATGGAGCACGTTGAGGGACACATAACGAAAATAAATTAAGAGTCAGGAAACTAGAAGTGGCGAATCAGCAAAAAAAATTCGCGATATGACAAACAAATGTAATTTTTGCGGCCTCTCTTAGCAGATAGACAGCAAAAGTTGTTCAACCTGACTCCTCGGACGCTGAAACGCAGGAGCAGGAATAAGATGGTCATGTCGAAAATGATGTTAACAGTCCCGTCAGTAAAGCAAGATGTCATTCTACGCCTAGAACCTCTAGTTCCACTTCACACATCGCAAATATCAGCACAAAAGACATTAAACGAACTAAAAAAACACTGTCATCGGCAGAAGTACTTCAAGATTATTTGAATGAAAGGAGCAGCGGAAAAAAAACATCTACTGAAACACAGAATACTTCAGAAGCTATATCAAAATTTTTTGATTGCATGGCCGAAACGATATAAACATTTTTCAGTTATTTACAAATCGAAGTCAAGTCAAAAGTATTTGGAATGGTTAGTGATGCTGAAAAAAGAAATATCTATTTCAGCCCAATAAGTTCAACTAATAGCCAAAAAGCTGCTTCTGCTAATCAAACTTCCCAGTCTACACACAAAATAATTGGGCCACTACGCCACAACCACAGTTTCACCTGTAACGATATTGATTACATGGCAGTCTATTTGTAACGATATATTTAGTAGGGCATCAATTTGTAGCGAAAGCTAGCGAAATATTAATTAATTAATTAAGTATGGTATTGTGCGCCATTTTGTAATTAAATACTAGCTGTTCAAATGCATGAGACTCGTTTTTATTTTTCTTAAGGGGTAGGTCGTCGTTATTTTACTAGCAGTGATTTGTTTTGTGTATTGTAGGCGCCAGAGTTCCTAGAGACAATGCGAACTGATTATGAATACTTAAATATAAATAAATATAAAGATAAAATTATCAGAAATTTGCCCTTATAATTCGCAATGTCTCACAGACCTCTATCTTGCTATAAATTAAAGAAATAAATTTCAAAACAACAATATATTAATTATATAATTAAATTACAAATACAGTTGATGAAATTTGAAATGGAGTTAATCTATATAATTAAATGGCAAATATAATTGATGAAATTATTTCAAAAGTTTATGAATAAATTGACTTAGTAATGATAATTAAAAATAATGTGAAAGATTTAAAAAATTAATTGTGACAGATAAAAGAAAGAATGAATGAAGCGTTATAATTGGTCTTTACAATATGTTTATCTTCTGGTTGGCTAATACTTAGCTTGTCCAATTATTCTGTAAGCATGCGATCGTATTGGGACCTCTACTAGAACCGCTTCTGCCTGTTCCCAAGTTCGTATCTCTTGGTTTAATCGAGGATCTATTTGGTTCAAGAAGTATTGATTCCCTCAGAACACTTTGTACAGCAAGTGGACGAACACCTGCTACTTGTCAACCACAATGTTTTTTCCAGCCAATTCGGGGGTGTTGAGTACATGCAAGTGGAAATAAACAAGTCTTAGACCAATGTATATCGCCAATTAAATAATATTCAGGGAAATATCATGTGGACATCAGTGACACTGTTAAACACATGAGGAAGCAATCAACAAATTGAAAATTTATTGGTTAAAGCAGATATAATCAGAAACTTGAATTACAATGTTTACAATGTTAAGTTGAGTAAAAATTATAAATAACTACTGATACTCAAGATATCATCTTCTTTATTTTAAACTATGAAATTCAAATGAAAATAATGACTGAAGTTTAGAACTAAAAAGGAAATAATGGAATAACGTTCCAATTCAGTGACCCTCGGTAAATCTAAATAAAACATAACTTAAATTTGATAATAAATAGAAAAATAGAGGTACAACTTCTAATAACGAGTCTTATAACTCAAAATAAGTAATTGCTATTACTTCTATTTCGCCCCTTGGCACATAAACGAAAATTGAGCGCAATTGCGCCTCAATTTAATTAAAGATAAAGATAAGATATCACTATCTCGCACCAAGATAAAAATTTAGATAAAATATAAAAAACCAGATACATTTACATATGTGAGATTAATCTCTCATAAATGCAAGGTAATGTCGGTACATCAGTGTTGAGACGAGACAGGGCGAGTGCTAATGGTTATATACTTGATGTAACAAATAAACTGAAAATTTAATTAAATAAGCCTGAAAAGAAAAACATTAAAACCAGCAGTACTATGAGGGAAAATTCGGAGAAATTGTACTTAAAATTCAATTTACTACCTTTGCAGTAATATATAGAATTTACTCTGGGAATTAAGCCAAACAAACTGTTCAATTTGAATGAAAATACGTAAAAAATGTGCGTGACCACTAAACGATGAAATAATTACGTTCTCCGTAAATTTGGACTAAGCCTCTGTCAAATTACATGAATTTGATTATTGAGAGACGCAAATATTCACCAATAAATCGGTATTATTACCCAAACGTCACACTAATTAAAAATTGTTGAAGATGCAAGCTAATTGAAAATGGAATATAACAATGCTAAATTCTTGCTTTAGTCGAATAAGACTAAACAAATCATTAACAAATATTAATTATGTATTTAAAAGTGAAAGAATTGGTTGAATAAACTGAAAGATGAATTAAATATTTCAAGATTAAAAAATTGTCACTCACCGACGCGACGTCTCGACACAAGATACCCGAACTCGCTTTCAAAATTCAAAACGCTGGACAAATTATGCCTGCCGGTGTATTATTGGCTAATTTATATCATGTGATTACTACTATAACTCACGCAGCGTCAAACCATAGAAATACCCAATAGTAAATATAGTTATCTATAGTAAATTAAATTCTTGAATTGTGGGTATAAAAAAGCGTACTGCGCTCCTGAAATTACCAACCACACGAAATAAACCCATTCGTAAATAGATGTCACTGGCAACTTAAATTCCAAATATCGAAAATCATTCGTAATTGAACTGAAATTTTAGTGTAGCAGAATAAGCATATATTCCGGTAACTTAGTCTCATGCTCTCGCAGCAGCATCAGCCATATCCACGGACTCAAATACAGCATTCCCCTACTATACCACCCATGCCCTGTTCACATTCACAAGCACAATCACTCTTACTATATTCGGATTCGCCGTATTCTCAACAACTTAACATAATCTTACTCCTCCTATTCTATCACCTTCCACTGATTTCACTGAAGATATTGTTAACAATGCAGATAATAACAATAAAATTACACATATCTTGGAAGTTGTTTCATACTCTCTATCAAAGAGTGCTTTTTATTTCGTGTTTTTTAAGAAAAGTTATTGTTATGTTTTGATGTCTGACATTAAATAATATTAAATATTAAATAAGCATAAGATATTATTTCCCTTAATGCTAAAGCAAACCTATCTTCGTTCCATATTGCTCTTCGAAATGAAGAATTTTGATATGTTAATTCAGGCTCTAGCGTCTAGAATATCAAGGAGTTTTGAATATTTATTAGGTAACATTCTGAAATATTGAAAAAAAATTGTCTCGTCTTCTTTTTTAAATAGATGATCGAACTCTTCAAGGTTGGACCTCTTCTGACAAATGGAATGAACCCACATGCTCCTTTTCTCTTCTTTTTATTCTCTTCTTCTTCTGCCAATAATACGGCCATTACTATTACTTCTTCATCAGAAATGCTGCACAGGACGAATCTGTCAATGCTACATGTAAACTAAAAAGCATCTTCCACCGCACACGACTGCTTGCCGGTTTCGTTTCCACAGGCTAGATAAGGATAGCGGCAGCGTATAGAATTATTAAATATCAAATAACATTATAAATGCAAATAGATATAAGTATTTATAAAATCGTAATATTTCTTTATATTCATTTGATTAAGTCACTGAAAACATATCATAGGAGGATCAATACTTGCTTTCCTTAGAACCTCCAAACCTGTATTAAATATATAAACATCTACAGTCTGACATTTTACTGCACCCTCATACTTTTCTTGTTTATTGCCAAGCCTGCACAATGGTATCGACTCAGGTAGTTTTAATGCAGTCATGGAGCAGAATCGTGAAAAGGGCTTTTAAATGAAAATATTTAACTTCAGTAGAAAACTTTAATCAGCTTCAAAACTTTTAATTTTTTTTCCTGGGAAAATATATTTATGTCGCTTACCCTTGATAAATAAAAATAATATTTAAAAGACCGTTTTTGCACCTTCCAATTTTTGATAGGCCTGTATTTAAACCCTATATTTAGTCTCCAAGAAAGTCTAGAATTTTAGTTTTATCGTATTCCAGTTCCATATACTCATCTATGTTGATTGATGTGTTGGCTCCCTTGCTTGCTACTGAAGGTACAGGGTGTCCGGTTATAAATGTAACCCCCCTTTAACTTTTTTATTTGCCCTTGTATAAAAAAATGGTAAATACAAAAGTTGTAAGGATTTTTATACAGTTTTCTGCGGTGTTACTAGAAAAACAATTGAACATCGAAATTCTACTGTACAGATTAAATTAATGTTTTTTTTTAATGGGACACCCTGTATATTCTTCTTTATATCGATAGAGCTCTTTAAGGCGAGTTCAGTAATATAAGGTTTGTTGGGTCTAGCTATAATAGTTACCACGTAAATTGCAAGAATGTCGGGTATCTGATTATTACTGCACCCTCTCCTAACTTCTTTATTTGGTGAGCTAGAAAAAAATTCTTCCTTCAGATGCTTTTCTGATGTTCAATTGTTATTCTAGTAACACCGCAGAAAACCTTCTGAAGGAACCTACAACTTTTGTATACAACATTTTTTCTAGCTCACCAAATAAAGAATATAGGAGAGTGGTTCAGTAATAATCAGATACCCGACACTTGCAATTTACGTGGTTACTATTATAGCTAGACCCAACAAACCTTATATTACTGAACTCGTCTTAATGAGCTCTACCGATATCCGGAAGAATATATAGGGTGTCCCATTTAAAAAAACATTAATTTAATCTGCACAGTAGAATTTCGATGTTTAATTGTTTTTCTAGTAACACCGCAGAAAACTGTATGAAAGGGGGGTTACATTTATAACCGGACACCCTGTACATCAAACAATGAAGTAAGATGAATATTTATTGAAATATATACTATTTATAGCGTAGGTACTAATATAGATCAAAATGATTATTAAAACGGCATAGTTGCCCGTCAATTGAACTAAAATTATCAGTGCCTATTTATTTCGGCCTTTTCGAGCGTAAAAACCATCTTGATAGCTTTTTACTTACTTTGAAGATCGCATCAAGGAAATTCAAGACTGAAACAAAAGCATTTACTACGACCTAATTACTATAATTAAAAGATCGTTATTTGCGATAGAGGAATGGTAATAACATTTACTCTGGACTTAATTGCATGCCGTCAGACCGAGTCCAGGGTCGGTCACAAGAGGGCCAAATCCTCTTTTGACAATAAATGCGGGCTAAGAATGGTGTAGCCGATTCCAGACACCGAAGCCTCTAATGCAAGGGACTAATTGGGGACCAAATAAGGAGTAGTGGGCAAAAGGGTAATTTTTCTTGATGTCTTTCTACGGAATCCTTATTGGATTACGTTACAGTAGTTTGTGCAATTTAGGAAAATACAATTAAAGGTATTGTTAAAACATGTGGCGGCGTTAGTTAAAAAAGGTACTGTCTTGGATACATCGTCACCATATTATAGTGTTTTATTAAAATACGTTGATTGTAACTTGTTACTGAACTTTAAATAGTTTAATAGAATGTTAAACTCTACGTTGATGGCAAGCCCTTTGGGCACGCATCTGGCCAATTGTCTAACAAAATATAAACAATATTATTTTTTTAATAAAAATAGTCATTCAAATTTGAAGAGAAAATCAGCGGTGTGCAGAAAGGGTTTGTTACTAACGTATTGTTTAACTTTCTGTTTAACTATTTCAAGTTCGATACTAGTTCTTATTCAACACATAGTATTTTAATAGAAAGTGTATCGTATGCAAGTCTCCGTTTTTGGGGTGCACTTGGGTCATGGCAATAGTAAATATTTGTTTCATTTCAATTGCTGTTTTTATTGGTATATATTTTGCCTATACCCTTGAAGAAAGTGGTGTTCACAAAAGGCTCGCCAGCTATGCAGAGTTAAAATCTATTGTTCTGCCTCTTTTTAATTTAAAAAAATATATATTGTTATTGGGACGTCTTGTACTAGATTTAGCTTTTATCTTGTGTTTTTTTCAATTTCTAGCGCAAATTATATTATTTCCTGTTTTCTATCAAAGGTTCCTTATTCAGCGAGTCGATTAATAATTCATAGTTATTCCACGTTGAATCTGGTGTTGAAGTGGGTTTCTCATACAGTAGTTGAGTTGTTTTCCTTAGATACAGCTTGCCTATGCACTACAGAATTAATCAGACTCGGATCTTCAAATTGAGATACGATATTGGTGCAGGTGGAAGTACCCTTTCAAATAGAAATCTGTATATCAGAATTATTTCGTGAATATCCATCACTTACATTGACTGCAGAAATCTGGTGCCTAGCTGTTGAGGTTTTTTTTGCACATTTTGTAGGTTAGGAATTCCATATTCTTATAGATCTAATTATCAATTGAATTGCTGATTGTTAAAAGGAGCTTACTCCAAAAAACAGAAATAGCGGCAAATTAAAAAAAACTTTCCCAATACTATATTAGCAAATTCAGCACAAAATTATTATGGTATATCCATAGTAGATCTAATGTGGACTAATTTTAAGAAATATCTAATTAATTTATGGTATTTTTGAATAAAATATATACAAAAAACGGTGTTGGAGTTAGTTCCTTTTAAAACCAAATGACATATAGCGAAAATAAATGAAAGAAAGGATATTCAAACTACGTTTATTAACACGAAAAACATAATTGGAACACTACACACTGACTACTCAACGTGAAATAACTACACATACAAGTCATTCGATCGCAGCGCCATTTCGCCCCGTCGCGGCGCTGTTGTCAATTGAGTCGTAAAAGGAACTAAGTCCGGGATTTAGTTCCTTTCACGACTCAATAGTATCTAGCGATTTTACCTGTACAACAAGCGCTTAATGGGAGTTGGTTCCCTTCATCACCAATCGATCGGCAAAGCTTAAAAACATCACTTTATGTGCAAAAGTCAAAATGGCCAACTTTTGGAGTTAGTTCCTTTTAATACTCAGCAATTCAATTGTACTTCACTGATAGTAGCAACTTGGCTATTAAATTTTTAGAAAATGTTTTTGTTTGAAAATGCTTAAGTACTATTTTTTTATGGCAATGACACACACACACACTAAAGGGAGATCCTATGGCATCCGACGAGCGGTGTGTGCGAAGATGGTGATTGACACGGCTCTTGAAAAGCTGTAGGTTGTAATTTGGAGGAAACAGAGAGACAAAGGAGTCCTTGTAAAGCGATGTCCAACGTTGACAGTTGTACCACGAACCGGTGCGCTGTTGCCATCTGTCCGACAGACGTTGCTGGGGGGCGGGATGAGGCAAGCAAAATCCTGGGAACATCTGTCGTGAAATTATCTGTAAAACAGGGATATCTCGGGCGCTTGTCTGCGGTATTCCAGACTATCTAGATCCTGGTTCAACTCCAGGTCGCCGACGAAACCCACACCTCTCTTCTGCATTGAATCCAGCAGCTTTAGGGTGTGCTTCGGTGCAGCATCCCAGATGTGTTAGCAATATTCTAAGCACAGTCTTCTTTTCGCCTTGTAGAGCAAGAGCAGCTGCTGCGGTGTATACAGTTTTTGTTGCGACATAGCGCACCAAGCTTCTGCGAGGCTGATTATGCGATGCTAGCAACGTGGTCATACCAGGAAGATATTGCCGTTGACCGAGACATCCAGTAGTCTGATTGACGAGGATGAAGGAATGGTATTTTGCCATAATGATTTCAGGGCCCCTCATATTGACTTTCTTGGTAAACAAGGCCGCTTGGGATTTTGCTGCATTGAACTGGACCAAATTTCTATTGCCGCAAGTTCGAACCCTCTCCAGATCTTGATTATTTGCTATAATCTGCTCCTTCCTGAGGTTTTTTCGATCTAAATTGGGAGACAAGGTTGCTCTCATCTGCAAAAGTGCAATCATTTTGGTTTCGTTCAGCAGGTCATTAATATAGATGAGGAACAGGGTTGGTGAAAGTATTGCGCTCTGAGGCACATTAATGGTGAATGTGTCTAAGATATCTCCATAAACTGCGACGTGCAGAGATCGGTTCTAAAGGAAATGGGTATGCCAGCTGCAGAGAGAGGCTGGCAGTTCGAAGGACGGCAGTTTGTTGAGCAATCCGTCATGCCAAACTATGTCGAATGCCTTCGAAATATCCAGCGCAATCGTTCGAGATTCTCCATAGTTCTTATGAGTGACATAATAGACCAATATATCTCCTGTCGATCCTTCTTTGCGAAAGCCGTACTGGTTACCGCTAATTAACCTGTTGGTCTCGAGGTACTTGAGTAGTTGCTGATTGACTTCCTACATTGTAGATTATTGGAAACAAGATATTATGGGAGCAGGACCCTTCCAGGTGCTTGTACTGTTAAAATTTGTACCATTTTTAAAATTATATTTTTGATGGATTTCTTCAATATTTTCGTTTAACTGATATATCATATATTCCGACTTTTTAGCAACAGCTTGTGGCTTCTATTAAAAAATTTTCAGTAGAAGTGCTTTCTCATTATATTTCATAATAGTCAATAAAATAACAACACCCTGTCTAGCAACATAAGCTTCGTCCATAGAAACTGGCACATTATGTTGAAATTCTCATTTACATAGGTACTTCAAAAGAAATGTATTTATCTCTCATTTTTCTTTTAAAATTTTAAAAGATTATTCACAGAATCACCGAGTTAGATAGGATTTAGGGAAAAAGTTCTGCCTTAATACGAGTTAAGAAAGGAAATCAAAAATATTCAAGAAAATTAAAGAAGCTTTTTCATGTCGTATTTAAACGAAGTTTCCATAAATCATTTATACTGAGAGTTTTTATCAAGAAATACGTTCAGCTGTTAGCATTTAAGTAAATATAACTTTAGAGCTTTTTGCTGACTAGATGGAAAAATCATCTCATTTCTTTTGCTTACGAAAAGTGCAGATAAATAATTTATTCTTGATGTAGATGTATTAACATATATAAATATGTAAATAGTATGATACCATATTCAACTGGTCGTCAAAAACTTGTTCGGCTATGTCCAAAAGCGTCACTGTTTAACTCAAAATGTCCTCCCCATAAAACAAATAAGGATTTTCTATAACTTTAGACTGAACTAGTATATTGTTCATCTGTAAATCGCCAAGTTAGCCTCAAATTTTATGCAAAGGCTTTATAGCCCTTTATAAGATCAGTAAACGGACCTTGCACATATTACTTGCCAGATATTTAAGACAGATATTCCGCAATTTCTTAAATATTGTGTTGGTTTTTTGTATAGCCGTTTAGTGATCATATATTTGTATTTTCTGAATTTTGTGGCAAACATATTTATTTTACCACTAATGACGTCGCGCGTTTATTTTGTTATATTTGTGGTAAAATTAGTGCAAAAGCGCACCAAAAACATGTTTTTGTCTTGTGAAAAAGTTTTATAACCTGTATTTTGCACGCAAAGTTGATATTTAGGACAAGTTATAGATCTTAAAAAAATATTGAAGTTTGTATTCTAGAAAAATGACATAGTGGTTGAATGGTAATCAAAAATCTACGATGTCTGCAGTAACCTAGTGTTTTTGATGATGAATATTAGACGACTTACTGGCAAAATCAAGCGCACATTTATTACCGCTTGCAATCAGATGAGATATTCTAAGTTATACTATTGCTTCATTTGCAGAATCTGAAGTTTCTCCTCCAGTAGTTGGACCAAGCTACAATCATGATTTTGATACATTATCTTCTAAACCATACTTAATCCCTCCAACTCATCTTGATTATAACTTGGGCATTTCGAAGAGAAAAGCGAAGAAAAGGGGTTAGGTATACATATACTGGAAAATAAAAGTCACATTCAAATTTTTTCTAGGCCTGGTCTCGAGCGGTAATTTATGGATTCATCTAGAATAGGTTTAAAATCATTCTCACTTTTTAATAGCAACCAATATCCACCAGTTCTCATAGGTCACTGAGTAAATATGAAATAGATATATGACGATTTTAAGATATTTTTCAGCGCTATAAAGTATTATAGGTGAAACGTAGGTGCAGATTTAAAACTGGTAGAATCATTGACAGACCTACAATCAAGACATGCAAACACTGTTGCTTTGTGAGTAGGACAATCGTGCAAAAGGTAAACATTATAGAATTATACATGGTGTAGAAATGTGGCATGAGAAGCATTAGTTCAGTTCAGTAGGAAAATATATCTTTGCTCGCATTCACACACGTCATAAAAAAATGCTGAGGCACTGAATCAACTAGGAGATGTTTTCTGCTATGTAAAGTAGAAATTTTAAAGTATAACTGAGACAAAGACTAAAGAGGGAATTTGGTTAGACCGCGAAATGTTTGTAGATGAAAACTTAGGACAACTTCGAATAACATACAAAGGCAAGCATGACGTGCATTTGAAAATATTAGTAGCTAGGCCACTGGGAACAATAAACCAGAGAGCTGCCACAAATATGTGAAGGAACTCCACTGCCACGTGGCTAAAGCTCAATTCTCTTCGTTCTCGTTTGAAGTTGTCTCTCGATAACTGAGGCGCATTATCAGACCAAGACATTCCGGTATACTCTGAACAGTGGAGTCCAAACATATGTTGGCCGACTATTGCAGATGTTTAATACTGGAAACCCCCGCTGAATTTTAGATTGTTTTTGGGACAAAAATAGGTGTATAGTGGTACCAAATGTTCGTAAAGACCTAGGTAAGCAATAACACTAATAATTATTTAGCAATTTTATTGATATCGAGAAAATATTTCTAGTGAGTCTTTCAGTCCCATCAGTAATTTTCAATACGATAAGTAGGGACAAATGAATCCTAGCAGTAATAATATTTTTAATTGCAGATAAATTAAATGTCGTAGTCTTTCCCAAAAAGAGTTTGAAAATAAAGCCATGAAAGGCTTCATGTCTGATTCAGAGGAAGTATGTTCCTGACTCAGAAAACAGGTCTAGCAGCTAAGAGTGTGGTGAAAAAAAAACGTTATTGAGTATGAGTCTATTAGCCATCAAGTTGGTAGTTAGCCTAGAACTCCGCAGCGCCGCAACTTAATATCCAAGATATATCTTCCTCTGATGCATCGGAAGAATAAGCTGAGCATGACGTGTGGTTCCAGGAAATTCAATGTACTTACCATCGTAAATTGCATATCGGCAATGGATAATTTTAGGCCCAGAATGAAATTGCCGGAAGAAAAGGAAGGTGTAGTCACTTTAGATGGAAAAAATTATCCGAGCTAGAAGTATTAATGCAAATATTTCCCAGAACTTTACTTCTTCATATTGCTGACTGCAACAATAAATGAAGAAATTTATTAAAGAGAAAGAAAAATCTAAAACTGAATGCTCAGGAAACATATATGCATGGGATTATGATAATTCTTGATTGTTCACTTGTGATGTGTTAAAATAGAAGTACCACGCTTCGATAATTATTGGTCCAATAATCCATTTCTAACTAACAGTGTTATAAAAAGAACCATTGGCAGAGACCTATGTACATTTCTGCTATCCAAAACGTATTTTACTGATCCTGAAAATCCTGAAAACTGTTTATAAATATACTATTTAGCTGAGGTTACGTCATGCTTGAAATTCTGTTCGAAAAGGCAAGATCCTGAGTGTTCCCATCAGTCAGTCGGCGAAACTATGACTAACTTCAAGGGAAGGTCAGCCTTGGAAAAATACATGCCACTAAAACTTACAAAAAGAGGGATTAAACTGTGGCAGAGATGTGATTCACTGAAAATATCCTCTTACGACTTAGGAAGAAAATTGTCTAAATAGTGGAGAAAAGTTTTATATACTTTTTAATTTCTTATGGCTGCGGTGATAAATTCGTGGATAATTTTTTGTGCACACAAAAATACCACTGTTGAACAATAATGTTCCACTAGCTGAACAAATGATAAAATTGAAAAGATCCAAAGCAAGAGTCAAACGATGTCTTAGTGGTCGAACTGGTAGAGGCAGTAAGAAGCAGAGAATGATGTTGAATGTTGGTGATTATTTTCTAATCCCTGATTCCAAATAGGGGAAGATACCATCCGTGTGCAAAACAAAAGAAAGAAAGTAGCATCAAAACGATTGTGTTGCTTGTTGTTTATTCCCGAGTCTTAATTTTTGATAATATAATTATAAGCATTTTTATAATTATTGTCCCACTAAAAAGTAATGTGGGGACAAAAATGTCCCAAGTCCTTCTTCTTCGTATTTAGCCGAGTACTTTTAAAGGTTTCTGTTAGGTATAACGAACCAAAAGTAGCTTTTATTTTGTGTGATTTTGAAACAACCTAGATTTATAAAGGTTTTTTCTTGCCTGAACGGCCGTTTGGGACAATGTTTTTTTTCATCAAGTCGTTCCATTTCTATTGACAAAAGTGGGCAATTTTCCATTATTTTATGAGGAGGAACGACAATATTTTATCAGCACAGTATTGCTCTGATTCATTGCCAGAGTTTCTTTCTTCTACAGCATCTGCTTCAGAAGCCAATTAAGTTTCTTCATCATCCGTTTCCATCTCTGTTTGATCTTTTTCTCAAAGGCAACGCTATCTTTCTTGTTCTGCATTGTAACTCAATATCTGGAATATAGTTAAATATATTAAATGTATTATTAAACATAAGGTACAAAATATAACTGAATTTGATTTTATTAGAAAATTTTAAAATTTTAATAAAAAATTCTAAAACATGGTATACTCTCAAGTATAACTTGCCAACATATGTTTTAAATTAAAAGACAATTGCTCTAAGGTGATTTAGATCTAAGATGGTTCAAGCGGTCGGTGTAAGGAAACTTAATAGTTATAGCTCTAGAGCATGTATTTCTCGTAAGAATATGAGAATCTAAAACAATATTTTTGAAGCTACGAATTTAGGAATTCCTGTCCTTAATCGGTCAGTAAAAATGCATAGTAGTAACCCCCTCATATAAATAGGGCTCCATATGTTTAAAAAATCGATACACATTCGAAAGACAAATCTGGTACTTCATACGCGCGAAGTTCATATATGTTTCAGTGGTAAACAGAAAGTATCCCTAGAGAGATTGGAATCACAATAAAAATATCCTCGGTCTTACTTGATATGAAGATTTTGAGATAATTTATATATACTTGCTTTTTGCTAGAAATGTACAAGAAAATATGCATTTAGGGTAGTACAAGTATTCCTGTAAGCAATATCTTACCATTGATAAGAATAATATAAATACAATAGTATAAAAGTTTTCCGTGTATTGATTTCACTTTAATCTATATTTAATTATTGCACACTGGATTTAAATAAACGATCATTTATTTTGTACTTAAATTCAATTCAAATTCTAATTAAATTATTTAATTTTCATACGACATTTATATTAGTCAATCGATCACAATAAAAGTAAAATAGGGTAATATAGAGTCCACTATATCGTGAATGCTTTAACAGTTATAGTTGTGTGAGGTTTTTTAATTAAAATTCGCTTTATGTAAGGTTTAACGTCGAGTGTAATATTATATTCCATTTGAAATATTGTCGCTTCAGGTAGATCAACAAATATTATCCAAACAATCTAAATAACGTTTCATTCGATTAATATTCAGCTTGTTAATAATAAATTAAATTTTTTATCACATTCATAACAAGATAAATAAATATTAAATAAAGAAAAGTAATAAGAACAAACTGGAAAACCTACCTATTTCTAAATTATCCGCTATTTCGCTGCGAATTTTAGAATTCGTGTCCTTGATTGGTCAGTTAAAATGCATAGTCGTACACACCGAGAATAAATAAGGCTCCATTCTATTTAAAAATCGATACACAATTGAAAGACAAAACCGATACATCATATGCAGGAAGTTCATATATATTTCAGTGGCATATAGTTGACAGAAAGTACGCCTAGAAAACTTTAATTCAGAAGCCTAGGGAAAATTGTTGGAAACACAAATAAAGTTCCCTCGCTGTTATTTGGTATTTAGGTTTTCAGGTATGTTAAATAAATTTAATTTTTGCTAGAAATGTACAGGAAAATATGCTTGTCGGGAAGTACAAGATGACCTTTAAGAAATATCAGACAAATATTAGTATCTTAAATCGGAGCGTCGGGTCTCACAGACTTTTCACCTAACAACTATTAAATCACAAGAATTCTACTCTTACCACTTATATTGATCCCCCAGTTGGGAAGGTGCCTGAATCTGTCGATAGGTGACGAATTTGGCCGAAATTTACTGAACATTTTCCGAAGGGCCGGATCTTACAACCCCCCCCCCCCCCCCCCGGGGAGGTAAAATTAGTTTTATGCTGCCTCCTAATTACATAATATATTATAAGTTTCCCTTGTTTAAAGCGAATTAATGGCGTTGCTACTGAGTTTTTCCGAATGAAAAAATATCTCCGGCTCCCTCATCATTGCATTGTATCAAAATTCTGAGACCGGACTTAAATTCAGCAGGCCAAAATATTCCAGGGAAGAGAAGAAAGTTCTGAAATGTTGACGTGTAAATCAGTATTTTATTTTTAATCTAATTGAAATCTAAGGAAAAAATTTCGTATATCTAAAGTATTTGAGTTATCAGAGGTCAGACAAATTATATTTTTGGCCGGCTTCTGGATCACAATGATATAAGAATTTTCGGTCTCAAAGATTTTCGATAGAAGTCACATTTTTGCCAGGCAATTTGCAGTTTTGATACCAGTCTAATGCTGACATTTTAAAAAGTAATGAGAAAACCGCATATTATTACTTTGATTCAACTCGCCTTACATATTTACACTGTACAAACCTATCATACAGCAGCGTATGTAATTCTCATTTTTCAAATGTTTAGCTTAATGGAAATTATTAAGTGCAAATTTAAAAATACAATTTAATGATCAATAATGCAAACTAATTGTTTATTTTGCTTAATAAACACTTTTTTTGCATCTTTGAAAGTATAGGCAGCATAATGTTAAATCATGATTTCCGTACATATAGTTAACATTGTTTATTTTGAAA